>CAMAOC010000114.1:0-148760 GCA_945859555.1 Megachile ligniseca | reverse complement strand
ATCACTATTATTACTAGCACTATAACTATTATGTTTATCCTTATTACTATTATTATTATCGCTATAAATATTATTATTATCGCTATGACTGTTATTATTATCTTTATTCTATTATTATTTCCCTTATTACTATTATTATTATCGCTATAACTATTATTATTATCCTTATTACTATTATTATCGCTATGACTGTTATTATTATCCTTATTCTACTATTACTATCCCTATTACTCTTGTCTCTATCCTTATAACTATTATTATTATCCTTACTACTATTATTATTATCGCTATAACTATTATTATTATCGCTATGACTGTTATTATTATCCTTATTCTATTATTACTATCCCTATTACTCTTCTCTTTATCCTTATTACTATTATTATTATCGCTATGACTATTATTATTATCCTTATTACTAGTATTATTAGCACTATAACTATTATGTTTATCCTTATTACTATTATTATTCGCACTATAACTATTATTATTATCCTTATTACTATTATTATTATCGCTATAACTATTATTATTGTCCTTATTACTATTATTACTAGCACTATAACTATTATTATTATCCTTATTACTATTATTATTATCGCTATGACTGTTATTATTATCCTTATTCTATTATTACTATCCCTATTACTCTTGTCTTTATCCTTATAACTATTATTATTTCCCTTATTACTATTATTATTATCATTATAACTGTTATTATTATCCTTATTACTAGTATTATTATCTCTATAACTATTATTGTTATCCTCATTACTATTATTATTATCGCTATTACTGTTATATTTATCCTTATTGTATTATTATTATCCCTATTACTCTTGTTTCTATCCTTATAACTATTATTATTATGCTTATTACTATTATTATTAGCACTATAACTATTATTATTATCCTTAATACTATTATTATTATCGCTATGACTGTTATTATTATCATTATTTTATTATTAATATCCCTATTACTCTTGTCTTTATCCTTATAACTATTATTATTATCCTTATTACTAATATTATTATCGCTATAACTATTATTATTATCGCTATGACTGTTATTATTATCCTTATTCTATTATTATTTCCCTTATTATTATTATTATTATAGCTATAACTATTATTATTATCCTTATTACTATTAATATTTCTATGACTGTTCTTATTATCCTTATTCTACTATCACTATCCCTATTACTCTTGTCTCTATCCTTATAGCTATTATTAATATGCTTATTACTATTATTATTATCGCTATAACTATTATTATTATCCTTAATACTATTATTATTATCCTTATTACTATTATTATTATCGCTATAACTATTAATATTATCGCTATGACTGCTATTATTATCCTTATTCTACTATTACTATCCCTACTACTCTTGTCTCTATCCTTATAACTATTATTAATGTGCTTATTACTATTATTATTATCGCTATAACTATTATTATTATCCTTATTACTATTATTATTATCGCTACGACTGTTATTATTATATTTATTCTATTATTGCTATCCCTATTAGTCTTGTCTTTATCCTTATAACTATGATTATCACTATAACTATTATTATTATCGCTATGACTGTTATTATTATCCTTATTGTATTATTAATATCCCTATTACTCTTGTCTTTATTCTTACAACTATTATTATTATGCTTATTACTATTATTATTATCGCTATAACTGTTATTATTATCCTTATTACTATTATTATTATCGCTATAACTATTATTATTATCCTTACTACGATTATTATTATCGCTATGACTGTTATTATTATCGTTATTCTATTATTACTATCCCTATTACTCTTGTCTTTATCCTTATAACTATTATTATTATGCTTATTACTATTATTATTAGCACTATAACTATTATTATTATGCTTATTACTATTATTATTATCGCTATGACTGTTATTATTATACTTATTCTATTATTACTATCCCTACTAGTCTTGTCTTTATCCTTATAACTATGATTATCACTATAACTATTATTATTATCGCTATGACTGTTATTATTATCCTTATTGCATTATTAATATCCCTATTACTCTTGTCTCTATCCTTATAACTATTATTAATATGCTTATTACTATTATTATTATCGCTATAACTATTATTATTATCCTTATTACTATTATTATTATCGCTATAACTATTATTATTATCCTTACTACGATTATTATTATCGCTATGACTGTTATTATTATCGTTATTCTATTATTACTATCCCTATTACTCTTGTCTTTATCCTTATAACTATTATTACTATCCTTATAACTATTATTATTATCCTTATTACTATTATTATTATCGCTATGACTGTTATTATTATACTTATTCTATTATTACTATCCCTATTACTCATGTCTCTATCCTTATAACTATTATTATTATGCTTATTACTAATATTATTATCGCTATAACTATTATTATTATGCTTATTACTATTATTATTATCGCTACGACTGTTATTATTATACTTATTCTATTATTACTATCCCTATTAGTCTTGTCATTATCCTTATAACTATGATTATCACTATAACTATTATTATTATCGCTATGACTGTTATTATTATCCTTATTGTATTATTAATATCCCTATTACTCTTGTTTTTATTCTTACAACTATTATTATTATGCTTATTACTATTATTATTATCGCTATAACTGTTATTATTATCCTTATTACTATTATTATTATCGCTATAACTATTATTATTATCCTTATTACTAGTATTATTAGCACTATAACTATTATGTTTATCCTTATTACTATTATTATTCGCACTATAACTATTATTATTATCCTTATTACTATTATTATTATCGCTATAACTATTATTATTGTCCTTATTACTATTATTACTAGCACTATAACTATTATTATTATCCTTATTACTATTATTATTATCGCTATGACTGTTATTATTATGCTTATTCTACTATTACTATCCCTATTACTCTTGTCTCTATTCTTATAACTATTATTATTATGCTTATTACTATTATTATTATCGCTATAACTATTATTATTATCCTTACTACTATTATTATTATCGCTATGACTGTTATTATTATCCTTATTCTATTATTATTTCCCTTATTACTATTATTATTATCGCTATAACTATTATTATTATCCTTATTACTATTATTATCGCTATGACTGTTATTATTATCCTTATTCTACTATTACTATCCCTATTACTCTTGTCTCTATCCTTATAACTATTATTATTATCCTTACTACTATTATTATTATCGCTATAACTATTATTATTATCGCTATGACTGTTATTATTATCCTTATTCTATTATTACTATCCCTATTACTCTTCTCTTTATCCTTATTACTATTATTATTATCGCTATGACTATTATTATTATCCTTATTACTAGTATTATTAGCACTATAACTATTATGTTTATCCTTATTACTATTATTATTCGCACTATAACTATTATTATTATCCTTATTACTATTATTATTATCGCTATAACTATTATTATTGTCCTTATTACTATTATTACTAGCACTATAACTATTATTATTATCCTTATTACTATTATTATTATCGCTATGACTGTTATTATTATCCTTATTCTATTATTACTATCCCTATTACTCTTGTCTTTATCCTTATAACTATTATTATTTCCCTTATTACTATTATTATTATCATTATAACTGTTATTATTATCCTTATTACTAGTATTATTATCTCTATAACTATTATTGTTATCCTCATTACTATTATTATTATCGCTATTACTGTTATATTTATCCTTATTGTATTATTATTATCCCTATTACTCTTGTTTCTATCCTTATAACTATTATTATTATGCTTATTACTATTATTATTAGCACTATAACTATTATTATTATCCTTAATACTATTATTATTATCGCTATGACTGTTATTATTATCATTATTTTATTATTAATATCCCTATTACTCTTGTCTTTATCCTTATAACTATTATTATTATCCTTATTACTAATATTATTATCGCTATAACTATTATTATTATCGCTATGACTGTTATTATTATCCTTATTCTATTATTATTTCCCTTATTATTATTATTATTATAGCTATAACTATTATTATTATCCTTATTACTATTAATATTTCTATGACTGTTCTTATTATCCTTATTCTACTATCACTATCCCTATTACTCTTGTCTCTATCCTTATAGCTATTATTAATATGCTTATTACTATTATTATTATCGCTATAACTATTATTATTATCCTTAATACTATTATTATTATCCTTATTACTATTATTATTATCGCTATAACTATTAATATTATCGCTATGACTGCTATTATTATCCTTATTCTACTATTACTATCCCTACTACTCTTGTCTCTATCCTTATAACTATTATTAATGTGCTTATTACTATTATTATTATCGCTATAACTATTATTATTATCCTTATTACTATTATTATTATCGCTACGACTGTTATTATTATATTTATTCTATTATTGCTATCCCTATTAGTCTTGTCTTTATCCTTATAACTATGATTATCACTATAACTATTATTATTATCGCTATGACTGTTATTATTATCCTTATTGTATTATTAATATCCCTATTACTCTTGTCTTTATTCTTACAACTATTATTATTATGCTTATCACTATTATTATTATCGCTATAACTGTTATTATTATCCTTATTACTATTATTATTATCGCTATAACTATTATTATTATCCTTACTACGATTATTATTATCGCTATGACTGTTATTATTATCGTTATTCTATTATTACTATCCCTATTACTCTTGTCTTTATCCTTATAACTATTATTATTATGCTTATTACTATTATTATTAGCACTATAACTATTATTATTATGCTTATTACTATTATTATTATCGCTATGACTGTTATTATTATACTTATTCTATTATTACTATCCCTACTAGTCTTGTCTTTATCCTTATAACTATGATTATCACTATAACTATTATTATTATCGCTATGACTGTTATTATTATCCTTATTGCATTATTAATATCCCTATTACTCTTGTCTCTATCCTTATAACTATTATTAATATGCTTATTACTATTATTATTATCGCTATAACTATTATTATTATCCTTATTACTATTATTATTATCGCTATAACTATTATTATTATCCTTACTACGATTATTATTATCGCTATGACTGTTATTATTATCGTTATTCTATTATTACTATCCCTATTACTCTTGTCTTTATCCTTATAACTATTATTACTATCCTTATAACTATTATTATTATCCTTATTACTATTATTATTATCGCTATGACTGTTATTATTATACTTATTCTATTATTACTATCCCTATTACTCATGTCTCTATCCTTATAACTATTATTATTATGCTTATTACTAATATTATTATCGCTATAACTATTATTATTATGCTTATTACTATTATTATTATCGCTACGACTGTTATTATTATACTTATTCTATTATTACTATCCCTATTAGTCTTGTCATTATCCTTATAACTATGATTATCACTATAACTATTATTATTATCGCTATGACTGTTATTATTATCCTTATTGTATTATTAATATCCCTATTACTCTTGTTTTTATTCTTACAACTATTATTATTATGCTTATTACTATTATTATTATCGCTATAACTGTTATTATTATCCTTATTACTATTATTATTATCGCTATAACTATTATTATTATCCTTATTACTAGTATTATTAGCACTATAACTATTATGTTTATCCTTATTACTATTATTATTCGCACTATAACTATTATTATTATCCTTATTACTATTATTATTATCGCTATAACTATTATTATTGTCCTTATTACTATTATTACTAGCACTATAACTATTATTATTATCCTTATTACTATTATTATTATCGCTATGACTGTTATTATTATGCTTATTCTACTATTACTATCCCTATTACTCTTGTCTCTATTCTTATAACTATTATTATTATGCTTATTACTATTATTATTATCGCTATAACTATTATTATTATCCTTACTACTATTATTATTATCGCTATGACTGTTATTATTATCCTTATTCTATTATTACTATCCCTATTACTCTTGTCTTTATCCTTATAACTATTATTATTTCCCTTATTACTATTATTATTATCATTATAACTGTTATTATTATCCTTATTACTAGTATTATTATCTCTATAACTATTATTGTTATCCTCATTACTATTATTATTATCGCTATGACTGTTATATTTATCCTTATTCTATTATTATTATCCCTATTACTCTTGTTTCTATCCTTATAACTATTATTATTATGCTTATTACTATTATTATTAGCACTATAACTATTATTATTATCCTTACTACGATTATTATTATCGCTATGACTGTTATTATTATCGTTATTCTATTATTACTATCCCTATTACTCTTGTCTTTATCCTTATAACTATTATTACTATCCTTATAACTATTATTATTATCCTTATTACTATTATTATTATCGCTATGACTGTTATTATTATACTTATTCTATTATTACTATCCCTATTACTCATGTCTCTATCCTTATAACTATTATTATTATGCTTATTACTAATATTATTATGGCTATAACTATTATTATTATGCTTATCACTATTATTATTATCGCTACGACTGTTATTATTATACTTATTCTATTATTACTATCCCTATTAGTCTTGTCTTTATCCTTATAACTATGATTATCACTATAACTATTATTATTATCGCTATGACTGTTATTATTATCCTTATTGTATTATTAATATCCCTATTACTCTTGTTTTTATTCTTACAACTATTATTATTATGCTTATTACTATTATCATTATCGCTATAACTGTTATTATTATCCTTACTACTATTATTATTATCGCTATGACTGTTATTATTATCCTTATTCTATTATTACTATCCCTATTACTCTTCCCTTTATCCTTATAACTATTATTATTATCCTTATAACTATTATTATTATCCTTATTACTATTATTATTATCGCTATGACTGTTATTATTATACTTATTCTATTATTACTATCCCTATTACTCTTGTCTTTATCCTTATAACTATTATTATTTCCCTTATTACTATTATTATTATCATTATAACTGTTATTATTATCCTTATTACTAGTATTATTATCTCTATAACTATTATTGTTATCCTCATTACTATTATTATTATCTCTATAACTATTATTATTATCCTTATCACTATTATTACTAGCACTATAACTATTATGTTTATCCTTATTACTATTATTATTATTGCTATAACTGTTATTATTATCCTTATTCTATTATTACTATCCCTATTACTCTTGTCTTTATCCTTATAACTATTATTATTATCCTTATTACTATTATTATTATCGCTATAACTATTATTATTATCGCTATGACTGTTATTATTATACTTATTCTATTATTACTATCCCTATTACCCTTGTCTTAATCCTTATAACTATTATTGTTATGCTTATTACTATTATTATTAGCACTAAAACTATTATTATTAGCACTAAAACTATTATTATTACCCTTATTACTATTATTATTATCGCTATGACTGTTATTATTATACTTATTCTATTATTACTATCCCTATAACTCTTGTCTCTATCCTTATAACTATTATGATTATGCTTATTACTATTATTATTACCACTATAACTATTATTATTATCCTTATTACTATTATTATTATCGCTATGACTGTTATTATTATACTTATTCTATTATTACTATCCCTATTAGTCTTGTCTTTATCCTTATAACTATGATTATCACTATAACTATTATTATTATCGCTATGACTGTTATTATTATCCTTATTGTATTATTACTATCCCTATTACTCTTGTCTTTATCCTGATAATTATTATTATTTCCCATATTACATTTATTATTATCGCTATAACTGTTATTATTATCCTTATTAATATTATTATCGCTATGACTGTTATTATTATCCTTATTCTAATATTACTATCCCTATTACTCTTGTCTCTATCCTTATAGCTATTATTAATATGCTTATTACTATTATTATTATCGCTATAACTATTATTATTATCCTTAATACTATTATTATTATCCTTATTACTATTATTATTATCGCTATAACTATTAATATTATCGCTATGACTGTTATTATTATCCTTATTCTACTATTACTATCCCTACTACTCTTGTCTCTATCCTTATAACTATTATTAATGTGCTTATTACTATTATTATTATCGCTATAACTATTATTATTATCCTTATTACTATTATTATTATCGCTACGACTGTTATTATTATATTTATTCTATTATTGCTATCCCTATTAGTCTTGTCTTTATCCTTATAACTATGATTATCACTATAACTATTATTATTATCGCTATGACTGTTATTATTATCCTTATTGTATCATTAATATCCCTATTACTCTTGTCTTTATTCTTACAACTATTATTATTATGCTTATTACTGTTATTATTATCGCTATAACTGTTATTATTATCCTTATTACTATTATTATTATCGCTATAACTATTATTATTATCCTTACTACGATTATTATTATCGCTATGACTGTTATTATTATCGTGATTCTATTATTACTATCCCTATTAGTCTTGTCTTTATCCTTATAACTATGATTATCACTATAACTATTATTATTATCGCTATGACTGTTATTATTATCCTTATTGCATTATTAATATCCCTATTACTCTTGTCTCTATCCTTATAACTATTATTAATATGCTTATTACTATTATTATTATCGCTATAACTATTATTATTATCCTTATTACTATTATTATTATCGCTATAACTATTATTATTATCCTTACTACGATTATTATTATCGCTATGACTGTTATTATTATCGTTATTCTATTATTACTATCCCTATTACTCTTGTCTTTATCCTTATAACTATTATTACTATCCTTATAACTATTATTATTATCCTTATTACTATTATTATTATCGCTATGACTGTTATTATTATACTTATTCTATTATTACTATCCCTATTACTCATGTCTCTATCCTTATAACTATTATTATTATGCTTATTACTAATATTATTATCGCTATAACTATTATTATTATGCTTATTACTATTATTATTATCGCTACGACTGTTATTATTATACTTATTCTATTATTACTATCCCTATTAGTCTTGTCATTATCCTTATAACTATGATTATCACTATAACTATTATTATTATCGCTATGACTGTTATTATTATCCTTATTGTATTATTAATATCCCTATTACTCTTGTTTTTATTCTTACAACTATTATTATTATGCTTATTACTATTATTATTATCGCTATAACTGTTATTATTATCCTTATTACTATTATTATTATCGCTATAACTATTATTATTATCCTTATTACTAGTATTATTAGCACTATAACTATTATGTTTATCCTTATTACTATTATTATTCGCACTATAACTATTATTATTATCCTTATTACTATTATTATTATCGCTATAACTATTATTATTGTCCTTATTACTATTATTACTAGCACTATAACTATTATTATTATCCTTATTACTATTATTATTATCGCTATGACTGTTATTATTATGCTTATTCTACTATTACTATCCCTATTACTCTTGTCTCTATTCTTATAACTATTATTATTATGCTTATTACTATTATTATTATCGCTATAACTATTATTATTATCCTTACTACTATTATTATTATCGCTATGACTGTTATTATTATCCTTATTCTATTATTACTATCCCTATTACTCTTGTCTTTATCCTTATAACTATTATTATTTCCCTTATTACTATTATTATTATCATTATAACTGTTATTATTATCCTTATTACTAGTATTATTATCTCTATAACTATTATTGTTATCCTCATTACTATTATTATTATCGCTATGACTGTTATATTTATCCTTATTCTATTATTATTATCCCTATTACTCTTGTTTCTATCCTTATAACTATTATTATTATGCTTATTACTATTATTATTAGCACTATAACTATTATTATTATCCTTACTACGATTATTATTATCGCTATGACTGTTATTATTATCGTTATTCTATTATTACTATCCCTATTACTCTTGTCTTTATCCTTATAACTATTATTACTATCCTTATAACTATTATTATTATCCTTATTACTATTATTATTATCGCTATGACTGTTATTATTATACTTATTCTATTATTACTATCCCTATTACTCATGTCTCTATCCTTATAACTATTATTATTATGCTTATTACTAATATTATTATCGCTATAACTATTATTATTATGCTTATCACTATTATTATTATCGCTACGACTGTTATTATTATACTTATTCTATTATTACTATCCCTATTAGTCTTGTCTTTATCCTTATAACTATGATTATCACTATAACTATTATTATTATCGCTATGACTGTTATTATTATCCTTATTGTATTATTAATATCCCTATTACTCTTGTTTTTATTCTTACAACTATTATTATTATGCTTATTACTATTATCATTATCGCTATAACTGTTATTATTATCCTTACTACTATTATTATTATCGCTATGACTGTTATTATTATCCTTATTCTATTATTACTATCCCTATTACTCTTCCCTTTATCCTTATAACTATTATTATTATCCTTATAACTATTATTATTATCCTTATTACTATTATTATTATCGCTATGACTGTTATTATTATACTTATTCTATTATTACTATCCCTATTACTCTTGTCTTTATCCTTATAACTATTATTATTTCCCTTATTACTATTATTATTATCATTATAACTGTTATTATTATCCTTATTACTAGTATTATTATCTCTATAACTATTATTGTTATCCTCATTACTATTATTATTATCGCTATAACTATTATTATTATCCTTATCACTATTATTACTAGCACTATAACTATTATGTTTATCCTTATTACTATTATTATTATTGCTATAACTGTTATTATTATCCTTATTCTATTATTACTATCCCTATTACTCTTGTCTTTATCCTTATAACTATTATTATTATCCTTATTACTATTATTATTATCGCTATAACTATTATTATTATCGCTATGACTGTTATTATTATACTTATTCTATTATTACTATCCCTATTACCCTTGTCTTTATCCTTATAACTATTATTGTTATGCTTATTACTATTATTATTAGCACTAAAACTATTATTATTAGCACTAAAACTATTATTATTACCCTTATTACTATTATTATTATCGCTATGACTGTTATTATTATACTTATTCTATTATTACTATCCCTATAACTCTTGTCTCTATCCTTATAACTATTATTATTATGCTTATTACTAATATTATTATCGCTATAACTATTATTATTATGCTTATCACTATTATTATTATCGCTACGACTGTTATTATTATACTTATTCTATTATTACTATCCCTATTAGTCTTGTCTTTATCCTTATAACTATGATTATCACTATAACTATTATTATTATCGCTATGACTGTTATTATTATCCTTATTGTATTATTAATATCCCTATTACTCTTGTTTTTATTCTTACAACTATTATTATTATGCTTATTACTATTATCATTATCGCTATAACTGTTATTATTATCCTTACTACTATTATTATTATCGCTATGACTGTTATTATTATCCTTATTCTATTATTACTATCCCTATTACTCTTCCCTTTATCCTTATAACTATTATTATTATCCTTATAACTATTATTATTATCCTTATTACTATTATTATTATCGCTATGACTGTTATTATTATACTTATTCTATTATTACTATCCCTATTACTCTTGTCTTTATCCTTATAACTATTATTATTTCCCTTATTACTATTATTATTATCATTATAACTGTTATTATTATCCTTATTACTAGTATTATTATCTCTATAACTATTATTGTTATCCTCATTACTATTATTATTATCGCTATAACTATTATTATTATCCTTATCACTATTATTACTAGCACTATAACTATTATGTTTATCCTTATTACTATTATTATTATTGCTATAACTGTTATTATTATCCTTATTCTATTATTACTATCCCTATTACTCTTGTCTTTATCCTTATAACTATTATTATTATCCTTATTACTATTATTATTATCGCTATAACTATTATTATTATCGCTATGACTGTTATTATTATACTTATTCTATTATTACTATCCCTATTACCCTTGTCTTTATCCTTATAACTATTATTGTTATGCTTATTACTATTATTATTAGCACTAAAACTATTATTATTAGCACTAAAACTATTATTATTACCCTTATTACTATTATTATTATCGCTATGACTGTTATTATTATACTTATTCTATTATTACTATCCCTATAACTCTTGTCTCTACCCTTATAACTATTATGATTATGCTTATTACTATTATTATTACCACTATAACTATTATTATTATCCTTATTACTATTATTATTATCGCTATGACTGTGATTATTATACTTATTCTATTATTACTATCCCTATTAGTCTTGTCTTTATCCTTATAACTATGATTATCACTATAACTATTATTATTATCGCTATGACTGTTATTATTATCCTTATTGTATTATTACTATCCCTATTACTCTTGTCTTTATCCTGATAATTATTATTATTTCCCATATTACATTTATTATTATCGCTATAACTGTTATTATTATCCTTATTAATATTATTATCGCTATGACTGTTATTATTATCCTTATTCTAATATTACTATCCCTATTACTCTTGTCTCTATCCTTATAGCTATTATTAATATGCTTATTACTATTATTATTATCGCTATAACTATTATTATTATCCTTAATACTATTATTATTATCCTTATTACTATTATTATTATCGCTATAACTATTAATATTATCGCTATGACTGTTATTATTATCCTTATTCTACTATTACTATCCCTACTACTCTTGTCTCTATCCTTATAACTATTATTAATATGCTTATTACTATTATTATTATCGCTATAACTATTATTATTATCCTTATTACTATTATTATTATCGCTATGACTGTTATTATTATACTTATTCTATTATTACTATCCCTATTACTCTTGTCTCTATCCTTATAACTATTATTATTATGCTTATTACTATTATTATTAGCACTATAACTATTATTATTATGCTTATTACTATTATTATTATCGCAATGACTGTTATTATTATACTTATTCTATTATTACTATCCCTATTAGTCTTGTCTTTATCCTTATAACTATGAATATCACTATAACTATTATTATTATCGCTATGACTGTTATTATTATCCTTATTGCATTATTAATATCCCTATTACTCTTGTCTTTATTCTTACAACTATTATTATTATGCTTATTACTATTATTATTATCGCTATAACTGTTATTATTATCCTTACTACTATTATTATTATCGCTATGACTGTTATTATTATCCTTATTGTATTATTAATATCCCTATTACTCTTGTCTTTATCCTTATAACTATAATTATTATCCTTATTACTATTATTATTATCGCTATAACTATTATTATTATCCTTATTACTATTATTACTAGCACTATAACTATTATTATTATCCTTATTACTGTTATTATTACCGGTATGACTGTTATTATTATACTTATTCTATTATTACTATCCCTATTACTCTTGTCTTTATCCTGATAAGTATTATTATTTCCCTTATTACAATTATTATTATCATTATAACTGTTATTATTATCCTTGTTACTAGTATTATTATCTCTATAACTATTATTGTTATACTCATTACTATTATTATTATCGCTATAACTATTATTATTATCCTTATCACTATTATTACTAGCACGATAACTATTATGTTTATCCTTATTACTATTATTATTATTGCTATAACTGTTATTATTATCCTTATTACTATTATTATTAGCACTATAGCTATTATTATTATCCTTATTACTATTATTATCGCTATGACTGTTATTATTATCCTTATTCTACTATTACTATCCCTATTACTCCTGTCTCTATCCCTATAACTATTATTATTATGCTTATTACTATTATTATTAGCACTTTAACTATTATTATTATCCTTATTGCTATTATTATTATCGCTATATCTATTATTATTATCCTTACTACTATTATTATTATCGCTATGACTGTTATTATTATCCTTATTCTATTATTACTATCCCTATTACTCTTCTCTTTATCCTTATAAGTATTATTATTATCCTTATAACTATTATTATTATCCTTATTACTATTATTATTATCGCTATGACTGTTATTATTATACTTATTCTATTATTACTATCCCTATTACTCTTGTCTTTATCCTGATAATTATTATTATTTCCCATACTACAATTATTAATATCGCTACAACTGTTATTATTATCCTTATTACTAGTATTATTAGCACTATAACTATTATGTTTATCCTTATTACTATTTTTATTCGCACTATAACTATTATGTTTATCCTTAATACTATTATTATTAGCGCTATAACTACTATTATTATCCTTATTACTATTATTATCGCTATGACTGTTATTATTATCCTTATTCTAATATTACTATCCCTATTACTCTTGTCTTTATCCTGATAATTATTATTATTTCCCATATTACATTTATTATTATCGCTATAACTATTATTATTATCCTTACTACGATTATTATTATCGCTATGACTGTTATTATTATCGTTATTCTATTATTACTATCCCTATTACTCTTGTCTTTATCCTTATAACTATTATTACTATCCTTATAACTATTATTATTATCCTTATTACTATTATTATTATCGCTATGACTGTTATTATTATACTTATTCTATTATTACTATCCCTATTACTCTTGTCTCTATCCTTATAACTATTATTATTATGCTTATTACTATTATTATTAGCACTATAACTATTATTATTATGCTTATTACTATTATTATTATCGCAATGACTGTTATTATTATACTTATTCTATTATTACTATCCCTATTAGTCTTGTCTTTATCCTTATAACTATGAATATCACTATAACTATTATTATTATCGCTATGACTGTTATTATTATCCTTATTGCATTATTAATATCCCTATTACTCTTGTCTTTATTCTTACAACTATTATTATTATGCTTATTACTATTATTATTATCGCTATAACTGTTATTATTATCCTTACTACTATTATTATTATCGCTATGACTGTTATTATTATCCTTATTGTATTATTAATATCCCTATTACTCTTGTCTTTATCCTTATAACTATAATTATTATCCTTATTACTATTATTATTATCGCTATAACTATTATTATTATCCTTATTACTATTATTACTAGCACTATAACTATTATTATTATCCTTATTACTGTTATTATTACCGGTATGACTGTTATTATTATACTTATTCTATTATTACTATCCCTATTACTCTTGTCTTTATCCTGATAAGTATTATTATTTCCCTTATTACAATTATTATTATCATTATAACTGTTATTATTATCCTTGTTACTAGTATTATTATCTCTATAACTATTATTGTTATACTCATTACTATTATTATTATCGCTATAACTATTATTATTATCCTTATCACTATTATTACTAGCACGATAACTATTATGTTTATCCTTATTACTATTATTATTATTGCTATAACTGTTATTATTATCCTTATTACTATTATTATTAGCACTATAGCTATTATTATTATCCTTATTACTATTATTATCGCTATGACTGTTATTATTATCCTTATTCTACTATTACTATCCCTATTACTCCTGTCTCTATCCCTATAACTATTATTATTATGCTTATTACTATTATTATTAGCACTTTAACTATTATTATTATCCTTATTGCTATTATTATTATCGCTATATCTATTATTATTATCCTTACTACTATTATTATTATCGCTATGACTGTTATTATTATCCTTATTCTATTATTACTATCCCTATTACTCTTCTCTTTATCCTTATAAGTATTATTATTATCCTTATAAGTATTATTATTATCCTTATAACTATTATTATTATCCTTATTACTATTATTATTATCGCTATGACTGTTATTATTATACTTATTCTATTATTACTATCCCTATTACTCTTGTCTTTATCCTGATAATTATTATTATTTCCCATACTACAATTATTAATATCGCTACAACTGTTATTATTATCCTTATTACTAGTATTATTAGCACTATAACTATTATGTTTATCCTTATTACTATTTTTATTCGCACTATAACTATTATGTTTATCCTTAATACTATTATTATTAGCGCTATAACTACTATTATTATCCTTATTACTATTATTATCGCTATGACTGTTATTATTATCCTTATTCTAATATTACTATCCCTATTACTCTTGTCTTTATCCTGATAATTATTATTATTTCCCATATTACATTTATTATTATCGCTATAAGTATTATTATTATCCTTATTACTATTATTATTATCACTATGACTGTTATTATTATACGTATTCTATTATTACTATCCCTATTACTCTTGTCTCTATCCTTATAACTATTATTATTATGCTTATTACTATTATTATTAGCACTATAACTATTATTATTATGCTTATTACTATTATTATTATCGCTACGACTGTTATTATTATACTTATTCTATTATTACTATCCCTATTAGTCTTGTCTTTATCCTTATAACTATGATTATCACTATAACTATTATTATTATCGCTATGACTGTTATTATTATCCTTATTGTATTATTAATATCCCTATTACTCTTGTCTTTATTCTTACAACTATTATTATTATGCTTATTACTATTATTATTATCGCTATAACTGTTATTATTATCCTTACTACTATTATTATTATAGCTATGACTGTTATTATTATCCTTATTGTATTATTAATATCCCTATTACTCTTGTCTTTATCCTTATAACTATTATTATTATCCTTATTACTATTATTATTAGCACTTTAACTATTATTATTATCCTTATTGCTATTATTATTATCGCTATAACTATTATTATTATGCTTATTACTATTATTATTATCGCTACGACTGTTATTATTATACTTATTCTATTATTACTATCCCTATTAGTCTTGTCTTTATCCTTATAACTATGATTATCACTATAACTATTATTATTATCGCTATGACTGTTATTATTATCCTTATTGTATTATTAATATCCCTATTACTCTTGTCTTTATTCTTACAACTATTATTATTATGCTTATTACTATTATTATTATCGCTATAACTGTTATTATTATCCTTATTACTATTATTATTATCGCTATAACTATTATTATTATCCTTACTACGATTATTATTATCGCTATGACTGTTATTATTATCGTTATTCTATTATTACTATCCCTATTACTCTTGTCTTTATCCTTATAACTATTATTACTATCCTTATAACTATTATTATTATCCTTATTACTATTATTATTATCGCTATGACTGTTATTATTATACTTATTCTATTATTACTATCCCTATTACTCTTGTCTCTATCCTTATAACTATTATTATTATGCTTATTACTATTATTATTAGCACTATAACTATTATTATTATGCTTATTACTATTATTATTATCGCAATGACTGTTATTATTATACTTATTCTATTATTACTATCCCTATTAGTCTTGTCTTTATCCTTATAACTATGAATATCACTATAACTATTATTATTATCGCTATGACTGTTATTATTATCCTTATTGCATTATTAATATCCCTATTACTCTTGTCTTTATTCTTACAACTATTATTATTATGCTTATTACTATTATTATTATCGCTATAACTGTTATTATTATCCTTACTACTATTATTATTATCGCTATGACTGTTATTATTATCCTTATTGTATTATTAATATCCCTATTACTCTTGTCTTTATCCTTATAACTATTATTATTATCCTTATTACTATTATTATTATCGCTATAACTATTATTATTATCCTTATTACTATTATTACTAGCACTATAACTATTATTATTATCCTTATTACTGTTATTATTACCGGTATGACTGTTATTATTATACTTATTCTATTATTACTATCCCTATTACTCTTGTCTTTATCCTGATAAGTATTATTATTTCCCTTATTACAATTATTATTATCATTATAACTGTTATTATTATCCTTGTTACTAGTATTATTATCTCTATAACTATTATTGTTATACTCATTACTATTATTATTATCGCTATAACTATTATTATTATCCTTAACACTATTATTACTAGCACGATAACTATTATGTTTATCCTTATTACTATTATTATTATTGCTATAACTGTTATTATTATCCTTATTACTATTATTATTAGCACTATAGCTATTATTATTATCCTTATTACTATTATTATCGCTATGACTGTTATTATTATCCTTATTCTACTATTACTATCCCTATTACTCCTGTCTCTATCCCTATAACTATTATTATTATGCTTATTACTATTATTATTAGCACTTTAACTATTATTATTATCCTTATTGCTATTATTATTATCGTTATATCTATTATTATTATCCTTACTACTATTATTATTATCGCTATGACTGTTATTATTATCCTTATTCTATTATTACTATCCCTATTACTCTTCTCTTTATCCTTATAAGTATTATTATTATCCTTATAACTATTATTATTATCCTTATTACTATTATTATTATCGCTATGACTGTTATTATTATACTTATTCTATTATTACTATCCCTATTACTCTTGTCTTTATCCTGATAATTATTATTATTTCCCATACTACAATTATTAATATCGCTACAACTGTTATTATTATCCTTATTACTAGTATTATTAGCACTATAACTATTATGTTTATCCTTATTACTATTTTTATTCGCACTATAACTATTATGTTTATCCTTAATACTATTATTATTAGCGCTATAACTACTATTATTATCCTTATTACTATTATTATCGCTATGACTGTTATTATTATCCTTATTCTAATATTACTATCCCTATTACTCTTGTCTTTATCCTGATAATTATTATTATTTCCCATATTACATTTATTATTATCGCTATAAGTATTATTATTATCCTTATTACTATTATTATTATCACTATGACTGTTATTATTATACGTATTCTATTATTACTATCCCTATTACTCTTGTCTCTATCCTTATAACTATTATTATTATGCTTATTACTATTATTATTAGCACTATAACTATTATTATTATGCTTATTACTATTATTATTATCGCTACGACTGTTATTATTATACTTATTCTATTATTACTATCCCTATTAGTCTTGTCTTTATCCTTATAACTATGATTATCACTATAACTATTATTATTATCGCTATGACTGTTATTATTATCCTTATTGTATTATTAATATCCCTATTACTCTTGTCTTTATTCTTACAACTATTATTATTATGCTTATTACTATTATTATTATCGCTATAACTGTTATTATTATCCTTACTACTATTATTATTATAGCTATGACTGTTATTATTATCCTTATTGTATTATTAATATCCCTATTACTCTTGTCTTTATCCTTATAACTATTATTATTATCCTTATTACTATTATTATTAGCACTTTAACGATTATTATTATCCTTATTGCTATTATTATTATCGCTATAACTATTATTATTATGCTTATTACTATTATTATTATCGCTACGACTGTTATTATTATACTTATTCTATTATTACTATCCCTATTAGTCTTGTCTTTATCCTTATAACTATGATTATCACTATAACTATTATTATTATTGCTATAACTGTTATTATTATCCTTATTCTATTATTACTATCCCTATTACTCTTGTCTTTATCCTTATAACTATTATTATTATCCTTATTACTATTATTATTATCGCTATAACTATTATTATTATCGCTATGACTGTTATTATTATACTTATTCTATTATTACTATCCCTATTACTCTTGTCTTTATCCTTATAACTATTATTGTTATGCTTATTACTATTATTATTAGCACTAAAACTATTATTATTAGCACTAAAACTATTATTATTACCCTTATTACTATTATTATTATCGCTATGACTGTTATTATTATACTTATTCTATTAATACTATCCCTATAACTCTTGTCTCTATCCTTATAACTATTATTATTATGCTTATTACTATTATTATTACCACTATAACTATTATTATTATCCTTATTACTATTATTATTATCGCTATGACTGTTATTATTATACTTATTCTATTATTACTATCCCTATTAGTCTTGTCTTTATCCTTATAACTATGATTATCACTATAACTATTATTATTATCGCTATGACTGTTATTATTATCCTTATTCTATTATTACTATCCCTATTACTCTTGTCTTTATCCTTATAACTATTATTATTATCCTTATTACTATTATTATTATCGCTATAAATGTTATTATTATCCTTATTACTATTATTATCGCTATGACTGTTATTATTATCCTTATTCTAATATTACTATCCCTATTACTCTTGTCTCTACCCTTATAGCTATTATTAATATGCTTATTACTATTATTATTATCGCTATAACTATTATTATTATCCTTAATACTATTATTATTATCGCTATGACTGTTATTATTATCCTTATTCTATTATTACTATCCCTATTACTCTTGTCTTGATCCTTATAACTATTATTATTATCCTTATTACTATTATTATTATCGCTATAACTATTAATATTATCGCTATGACTGTTATTATTATCCTTATTCTACTATTACTATCCCTACTACTCTTGTCTCTATCCTTACAACTATTATTAATATGCTTATTACTATTATTATTATCGCTATAACTATTATTATTATCCTTACTACTATTATTATTATCGCTATGACTGTTATTATTATCCTTATTCTATTATTACTATCCCTATTACTCTTGTCTTTATCCTTATAACTATTATTATTATCGCTATAACTATTATTATTATCGTTATGACTGTTATTATTATCCTTATTGTACTATTACTATCCCTATTACTCTTGTCTTTATCCTTATAACTATTATTATTATCCTTATTACTATTATTATTATCGCTATGACTGTTATTATTATCCTGATTCTAATATTACTATCCCTATTACTCTTGTCTCTATCCTTATAGCTATTATTAATATGCTTATTACTATTATTATTATCGCTATGACTGTTATTATTATCCTTATTCTATTATTACTATCCCTATTACTCTTGTCTTGATCCTTATAACTATTATTATTATCCTTATTACTATTATTATTATCGCTATAACTATTAATATTATCGCTATGGCTGTTATTATTATCCTTATTCTATTATTACTATCCCTATTACTCTTGTCTTGATCCTTATAACTATTATTATTATCCTTATTACTATTATTATTATCGCTATAACTATTAATATTATCGCTATGACTGTTATTATTATCCTTATTCTATTATTACTATCCCTATTACTCTTGTCTTTATCCTTATAACTATTATTATTATCGCTATAACTATTATTATTATCGTTATGACTGTTATTATTATCCTTACTAATATTATTATTATCGCTATGACTGTTATTATTATCCTTATTCTATTATTACTATCCCTATTACTCTTCTCTTTATCCTTATAACTGTTATTACTATCCTTATAACTATTATTATTATCCTTATTACTATTATTATTATCGCTATGACTGTTATTATTATACTTATTCTATTATTACTATCCCTATTACTCTTGTCTTTATCCTGATAATTATTATTATTTCCCTTATTACTATTATTATTATCATTATAACTGTTATTATTATCCTTATTACTAGTATTATTATCTCTATAACTATTATTGTTATCCTCATTACTATTATTATTATCGCTATAACTATTATTATTATCCTTATCACTATTATTACTAGCACTATAACTATTATGTTTATCCTTATTACTATTATTATTATTGCTATAACTGTTATTATTATCCTTATTCTATTATTACTATCCCTATTACTCTTCTCTTTATTCTTATAACTATTATGATTATCCTTACAACTATTATTATTATCCTTATTACTATTATTATTATCGCTATGACTGTTATTATTATACTTATTCTATTATTACTATCCCTATTACTCTTGTCTTTATCCTTATAACTATTATTGTTATGCTTATTACTATTATTATTAGCACTAAAACTATTATTATTATCCTTATTACTATTATTATTATCGCTATGACTGTTATTATTATACTTATTCTATTATTGCTATCCCTATTAGTCTTGTCTTTATCCTTATAACTATGATTATCACTATAACTATTATTATTATCGCTATGACTGTTATTATTATCCTTATTGTATTATTACTATCCCTATTACTCTTGTCTTTATCCTGATAATTATTATTATTTCCCATATTACAATTATTATTATCGCTATAACTGTTATTATTATCCTTATTACTAGTATTATTAGCACTATAACTATTATGTTTATCCTTATTACTATTTTTATTCGCACTATAACTATTATGTTTATCCTTATTACTATTATTATTAGCGCTATAACTATTATTATTATCCTTATTACTATTATTATCGCTATGACAGTTATTATTATCCTGATTCTAATATTACTATCCCTATTACTCTTGTCTCTATCCTTATAGCTATTATTAATATGCTTATTACTATTATTATTATCGCTATAACTATTATTATTATCCTTAATACTATTATTATTATCGCTATGACTGTTATTATTATCCTTATTCTATTATTACTATCCCTATTACTCTTGTCTTTATCCTTATAACTATTATTACTATCCTTATAACTATTATTATTATCCTTATTACTATTATTATTATCGCTATGACTGTTATTGTTATACGTATTCTATTATTACTATCCCTATTACTCTTGTCTCTATCCTTATAACTATTATTATTATGCTTATTACTATTATTATTATCGCTACGACTGTTATTATTATACTTATTCTATTATTACTATCCCTATTAGTCTTGTCTTTATCCTTATAACTATGATTATCACTATAACTATTATTATTATCGCTATGACTGTTATTATTATCCTTATTGTATTATTAATATCCCTATTACTCTTGTCTTTATTCTTACAACTATTATTATTACGCTTATTACTATTATTATTATCGCTATAACTGTTATTATTATCCTTATTACTATTATTATTATCGCTATAACTATTATTATTATCCTTACTACGATTATTATTATCGCTATGACTGTTATTATTATCGTTATTCTATTATTACTATCCCTATTACTCTTGTCTTGATCCTTATAACTATTATTATTATCCTTATTACTATTATTATTATCGCTATAACTATTAATATTATCGCTATGACTGTTATTATTATCCTTATTCTATTATTACTATCCCTATTACTCTTGTCTTGATCCTTATAACTATTATTATTATCCTTATTACTATTATTATTATCGCTATAACTATTAATATTATCGCTATGACTGTTATTATTATCCTTATTCTATTATTACTATCCCTATTACTCTTGTCTTGATCCTTATAACTATTATTATTATCCTTATTACTATTATTATTATCGCTATAACTATTAATATTATCGCTATGACTGTTATTATTATCCTTATTCTATTATTACTATCCCTATTACTCTTGTCTTTATCCTTATAACTATTATTATTATCGCTATAACTATTATTATTATCGTTATGACTGTTATTATTATCCTTACTAATATTATTATTATCGCTATGACTGTTATTATTATCCTTATTCTATTATTACTATCCCTATTACTCTTGTCTTGATCCTTATAACTATTATTATTATCCTTATTACTATTATTATTATCGCTATAACTATTAATATTATCGCTATGGCTGTTATTATTATCCTTATTCTATTATTACTATCCCTATTACTCTTGTCTTGATCCTTATAACTATTATTATTATCCTTATTACTATTATTATTATCGCTATAACTATTAATATTATCGCTATGACTGTTATTATTATCCTTATTCTATTATTACTATCCCTATTACTCTTGTCTTTATCCTTATAACTATTATTATTATCGCTATAACTATTATTATTATCGTTATGACTGTTATTATTATCCTTACTAATATTATTATTATCGCTATGACTGTTATTATTATCCTTATTCTATTATTACTATCCCTATTACTCTTCTCTTTATCCTTATAACTGTTATTACTATCCTTATAACTATTATTATTATCCTTATTACTATTATTATTATCGCTATGACTGTTATTATTATACTTATTCTATTATTACTATCCCTATTACTCTTGTCTTTATCCTGATAATTATTATTATTTCCCTTATTACTATTATTATTATCATTATAACTGTTATTATTATCCTTATTACTAGTATTATTATCTCTATAACTATTATTGTTATCCTCATTACTATTATTATTATCGCTATAACTATTATTATTATCCTTATCACTATTATTACTAGCACTATAACTATTATGTTTATCCTTATTACTATTATTATTATTGCTATAACTGTTATTATTATCCTTATTCTATTATTACTATCCCTATTACTCTTCTCTTTATTCTTATAACTATTATGATTATCCTTATAACTATTATTATTATCCTTATTACTATTATTATTATCGCTATGACTGTTATTATTATACTTATTCTATTATTACTATCCCTATTACTCTTGTCTTTATCCTTATAACTATGATTATCACTATAACTATTATTATTATCGCTATGACTGTTATTATTATCCTTATTGTATTATTACTATCCCTATTACTCTTGTCTTTATCCTGATAATTATTATTATTTCCCATATTACAATTATTATTATCGCTATAACTGTTATTATTATCCTTATTACTAGTATTATTAGCACTATAACTATTATGTTTATCCTTATTACTATTTTTATTCGCACTATAACTATTATGTTTATCCTTATTACTATTATTATTAGCGCTATAACTATTATTATTATCCTTATTACTATTATTATCGCTATGACAGTTATTATTATCCTGATTCTAATATTACTATCCCTATTACTCTTGTCTCTATCCTTATAGCTATTATTAATATGCTTATTACTATTATTATTATCGCTATAACTATTATTATTATCCTTAATACTATTATTATTATCGCTATGACTGTTATTATTATCCTTATTCTATTATTACTATCCCTATTACTCTTGTCTTTATCCTTATAACTATTATTACTATCCTTATAACTATTATTATTATCCTTATTACTATTATTATTATCGCTATGACTGTTATTGTTATACGTATTCTATTATTACTATCCCTATTACTCTTGTCTCTATCCTTATAACTATTATTATTATGCTTATTACTATTATTATTATCGCTACGACTGTTATTATTATACTTATTCTATTATTACTATCCCTATTAGTCTTGTCTTTATCCTTATAACTATGATTATCACTATAACTATTATTATTATCGCTATGACTGTTATTATTATCCTTATTGTATTATTAATATCCCTATTACTCTTGTCTTTATTCTTACAACTATTATTATTATCCTTATTACTATTATTATTATCGCTATAACTATTAATATTATCGCTATGACTGTTATTATTATCCTTATTCTATTATTACTATCCCTATTACTCTTGTCTTGATCCTTATAACTATTATTATTATCCTTATTACTATTATTATTATCGCTATAACTATTAATATTATCGCTATGACTGTTATTATTATCCTTATTCTATTATTACTATCCCTATTACTCTTGTCTTGATCCTTATAACTATTATTATTATCCTTATTACTATTATTATTATCGCTATAACTATTAATATTATCGCTATGACTGTTATTATTATCCTTATTCTATTATTATTATCGCTATGACTGTTATTGTTATACGTATTCTATTATTACTATCCCTATTACTCTTGTCTCTATCCTGATAATTATTATTATTTCCCTTATTACAATTATTATTATCGCTATAACTATTATTATTATCCTTATTACTATTATTATTATCGCTATGACTGTTATTGTTATACGTATTCTATTATTACTATCCCTATTACTCTTGTCTCTATCCTTATAACTATTATTATTATGCTGATTACTATTATTATTATCGCTACGACTGTTATTATTATACTTATTCTATTATTACTATCCCTATTAGTCTTGTCTTTATCCTTATAACTATGATTATCACTATAACTATTATTATTATCGCTATGACTGTTATTACTATCCTTATTGTATTATTAATATCCCTATTACTCTTGTCTTTATTCTTACAACTATTATTATTATGCTTATTACTATTATTATTATCGCTATAACTGTTATTATTATCCTTATTACTATTATTATTATCGCTATAACTATTATTATTATCCTTACTACGATTATTATTATCGCTATGACTGTTATTATTATCGTTATTCTATTATTACTATCCCTATTACTCTTGTCTTGATCCTTATAACTATTATTATTATCCTTATTACTATTATTATTATCGCTATAACTATTAATATTATCGCCATGACTGTTATTATTATCCTTATTCTATTATTACTATCCCTATTACTCTTGTCTTGATCCTTATAACTATTATTATTATCCTTATTACTATTATTATTATCGCTATAACTATTAATATTATCCCTATGACTGTTATTATTATCCTTATTCTATTATTACTATCCCTATTACTCTTGTCTTTATCCTTATAACTATTATTATTATCGCTATAACTATTATTATTATCGTTATGACTGTTATTATTATCCTTACTAATATTATTATTATCGCTATGACTGTTATTATTATCCTTATTCTGTTATTACTATCCCTATTACTCTTCTCTTTATCCTTATAACTGTTATTACTATCCTTATAACTATTATTATTATCCTTATTACTATTATTATTATCGCTACGACTGTTATTATTATACTTATTCTATTATTACTATCCCTATTAGTCTTGTCTTTATCCTTATAACTATGATTATCACTATAACTATTATTATTATCGCTATGACTGTTATTATTATCCTTATTGTATTATTAATATCCCTATTACTCTTGTCTTTATTCTTACAACTATTATTATTATGCTTATTACTATTATTATTATCGCTATAACTGTTATTATTATCCTTATTACTATTATTATTATCGCTATAACTATTATTATTATCCTTACTACGATTATTATTATCGCTATGACTGTTATTATTATCGTTATTCTATTATTACTATCCCTATTACTCTTGTCTTGATCCTTATAACTATTATTATTATCCTTATTACTATTATTATTATCGCTATAACTATTAATATTATCGCTATGACTGTTATTATTATCCTTATTCTATTATTACTATCCCTATTACTCTTGTCTTGATCCTTATAACTATTATTATTATCCTTATTACTATTATTATTATCGCTATAATTATTAATATTATCGCTATGACTGTTATTATTATCCTTATTCTATTATTACTATCCCTATTACTCTTGTCTTTATCCTTATAACTATTATTATTATCGCTATAACTATTATTATTATCGTTATGACTGTTATTATTATCCTTACTAATATTATTATTATCGCTATGACTGTTATTATTATCCTTATTCTGTTATTACTATCCCTATTACTCTTCTCTTTATCCTTATAACTGTTATTACTATCCTTATAACTATTATTATTATCCTTATTACTATTATTATTATCGCTACGACTGTTATTATTATACTTATTCTATTATTACTATCCCTATTAGTCTTGTCTTTATCCTTATAACTATGATTATCACTATAACTATTATTATTATCGCTATGACTGTTATTATTATCCTTATTGTATTATTAATATCCCTATTACTCTTGTCTTTATTCTTACAACTATTATTATTATGCTTATTACTATTATTATTATCGCTATAACTGTTATTATTATCGTTATTACTATTATTATTATCGCTATAACTATTATTATTATCCTTACTACGATTATTATTATCGCTATGACTGTTATTATTATCGTTATTCTATTATTACTATCCCTATTACTCTTGTCTTTATCCTTATAACTATTATTACTATCCTTATAACTATTATTATTATCCTTATTACTATTATTATTATCGCTATGACTGTTATTATTATACTTATTCTATTATTACTATCCCTATTACTCTTGTCTCTATCCTTATAGCTATTATTATTATGCTTATTACTATTATTATTAGCACTATAACTATTATTATTATGCTTATTACTATTATTATTATCGCTATGACTGTTATTATTATACTTATTCTATTATTACTATCCCTACTAGTCTTGTCTTTATCCTTATAACTATGATTATCACTATAACTATTATTATTATCGCTATGACTGTTATTATTATCCTTACTACTATTATTATTATCGCTATGACTGTTATTATTATCCTTATTCTATTATTACTATCCTAATTACTCTTCTCTTTATCCTTATAACTATTATTATTATCCTTATAACTATTATTATTATCCTTATTACTATTATTATTATCGCTATGACTGTTATTATTATACATATTCTATTATTACTATCCCTATTACTCTTGTCTTTATCCTTATAACTATTATTATTTCCCTTATTACTATTATTATTATCATTATAACTGTTATTATTATCCGTATTACTAGTATTATTATCTCTATAACTATTATTGTTATCCTCATTACTATTATTATTATCGCTATAACTATTATTATTATCCTTATCACTATTATTACTAGCACTATAACTATTATGTTTATCCTTATTACTATTATTATTATTGCTATAACTGTTATTATTATCCTTATTCTATTATTACTATCCCTATTACTCTTCTCTTTATCCTTATAACTATTATTGTTATGCTTATTACTATTATTATTAGCACTAAAACTATTATTATTAGCACTAAAACTATTATTATTAGCACTAAAACTGTTATTATTATCCTTATTACTATTATTATTATCGCTATGACTGTTATTATTATACTTATTCTATTATTACTATCCCTATTAGTCTTGTCTTTATCCTTATAACTATTATTACTATCCTTATAACTATTATTATTATCCTTATTACTATTATTATTATCGCTATGACTGTTATTATTATACTTATTCTATTATTACTATCCCTATTACTCTTGTCTCTATCCTTATAACTATTATTATTATGCTTATTACTATTATTATTAGCACTATAACTATTATTATTATGCTTATTACTATTATTATTATCGCTATGACTGTTATTATTATACTTATTCTATTATTACTATCCCTATTAGTCTTGTCTTTATCCTTATAACTATGATTATCACTATAACTATTATTATTATCGCTATGACTGTTATTATTATCCTTATTGCATTATTAATATCCCTATTACTCTTGTCTTCATTCTTACAACTATTATTATTATGCTTATTGCTATTATTATTATCGCTATAACTGTTATTATTATCCTTACTACTATTATTATTATCGCTATGACTGTTATTATTATCCTTATTCTATTATTACTATCCCTATTACTCTTCTCTTTATCCTTATAACTATTATTATTATCCTTATAACTATTATTATTATCCTTATTACTATTATTATCTCTATGACTGTTATTATTATCCTTATTACGATTATTATTATCGCTATGACTGTTATTATTATCGTTATTCTATTATTACTATCCCTATTACTCTTGTCTTTATCCTTATAAGTATTATTATTTCCCTTATTACTATTATTATTATCATTATAACTGTTATTATTATCCTTATTACTAGTATTATTATCTCTATAACTATTATTGTTATCATCATTACTATTATTATTATCGCTATGACTGTTATTATTATCCTTATTCTATTATTACTATCCCTATTAGTCTTGTCATTATCCTTATAAATATGATTATCACTATAACTATTATTATTATCGCTATGACTGTTATTATTATCCTTATTGTATTATTAATATCCCTATTACTCTTGTCTTTATCCTTACAACTATTATTATTATGCTTATTACTATTATTATTATCGCTATAACTGTTATTATTATCCTTACTAATATTATTATTATCGCTATGACTGTTATTATTATCCTTATTCTATTATTACTATCCCTATTACTCTTCTCTTTATCCTTATAACTGTTATTACTATCCTTATAACTATTATTATTATCCTTATTACTATTATTATTATCTCTATGACTGTTATTATTATACTTATTCTATTATTACTATCCCTATTACTCTTGTCTTTATCCTGATAATTATTATTATTTCCCTTATTACTATTATTATTATCATTATAACTGTTATTATTATCCTTATTACTAGTATTATTATCTCTATAACTATTATTGTTATCCTCATTACTATTATTATTATTCGCTATAACTATTATTATTATCCTTATCACTATTATTACTAGCACTATAACTATTATGTTTATCCTTATTACTATTATTATTATTGCTATAACTGTTATTATTATCCTTATTCTATTATTACTATCCCTATTACTCTTCTCTTTATCCTGATAACTATTATTATTATCCTTATAACTATTATTATTATCCTTATTACTATTATTATTATCGCTATGACTGTTATTATTATACTTATTCTATTATTACTATCCCTATTACTCGTGTCTTTATCCTTATAACTATTATTGTTATGCTTATTACTATTATTATTAGCACTAAAACTATTATTATTAGCACTAAAACTATTATTATTATCCTTATTACTATTATTATTATCGCTATGACTGTTATTATTATACTTATTCTATTATTACTATCCCTATTAGTCTTGTCTTTATCCTTATAACTATGATTATCACTATAACTATTATTATTATCGCTATGACTGTTATTATTATCCTTATTGTATTATTACTATCCCTATTACTCTTGTCTTTATCCTGATAATTATTATTATTTCCCATATTACAATTATTATTATCGCTATAACTGTTATTATTATCCTTATTACTAGTATTATTAGCACTATAACTATTATGTTTATCGTTATTACTATTTTTATTCGCACTATAACTATTATGTTTATCCTTATTACTATTATTATTAGCGCTATAACTATTATTATTATCCTTACTACGATTATTATTATCGCTATGACTGTTATTATTATCGTTATTCTATTATTACTATCCCTATTACTCTTGTCTTTATCCTTATAACTATTATTATTTCCCTTATTACTATTATTATTATCATTATAACTGTTATTATTATCCTTATTACTAGTATTATTATCTCTATAACTATTATTGTTATCATCATTACTATTATTATTATCGCTATGACTGTTATTATTATCCTTATTCTATTATTACTATCCCTATTAGTGTTGTCATTATCCTTATAACTATGATTATCACTATAACTATTATTATTATCGCTATGACTGTTATTATTATCCTTATTCTATTATTACTATCCCTATTACTCTTCTCTTTATCCTGATAACTATTATTATTATCCTTATTACTATTATTATTATCGCTATGACTGTTATTATTATACTTATTCTATTATTACTATCCCTATTACTCTTGTCTTTATCCTTATAACTATTATTGTTATGCTTATTACTATTATTATTAGCACTAAAACTATTATTATTAGCACTAAAACTATTATTATTATCCTTATTACTATTATTATTATCGCTATGACTGTTATTATTATACTTATTCTATTATTACTATCCCTATTAGTCTTGTCTTTATCCTTATAACTATGATTATCACTATAACTATTATTATTATCGCTATGACTGTTATTATTATCCTTATTGTATTATTACTATCCCTATTACTCTTGTTTTTATCCTGATAATTATTATTATTTCCCATATTACGATTATTATTATCGCTATAGCTGTTATTATTATCCTTATTACTAGTATTATTAGCACTATAACTATTATGTTTATCCTTATTACTATTTTTATTCGCACTACAACTATTATGTTTATCCTTATTACTATTATTATTAGCGCTATAACTATTATTATTATCCTTACTACGATTATTATTATCGCTATGACTGTTATTATTATCGTTATTCTATTATTACTATCCCTATTACTCTTGTCTTTATCCTTATAACTATTATTATTTCCCTTATTACTATTATTATTATCATTATATCTGTTATTATTATCCTTATTACTAGTATTATTATCTCTATAACTATTATTGTTATCATCATTACTATTATTATTATCGCTATGACTGTTATTATTATCCTTATTCTATTATTACTATCCCTATTAGTGTTGTCATTATCCTTATAACTATGATTATCACTATAACTATTATTATTATCGCTATGACTGTTATTATTATCCTTATTCTATTATTACTATCCCTATTACTCTTCTCTTTATCCTGATAACTATTATTATTATCCTTATTACTATTATTATTATCGCTATGACTGTTATTATTATACTTATTCTATTATTACTATCCCTATTACTCTTGTCTTTATCCTTATAACTATTATTGTTATGCTTATTACTATTATTATTAGCACTAAAACTATTATTATTAGCACTAAAACTATTATTATTATCCTTATTACTATTATTATTATCGCTATGACTGTTATTATTATCGTTATTCTATTATTACTATCCCTATTACTCTTGTCTTGATCCTTATAACTATTATTATTATCCTTATTACTATTATTATTATCGCTATAACTATTAATATTATCGCTATGACTGTTATTATTATCCTTATTCTATTATTACTATCCCTATTACTCTTGTCTTGATCCTTATAACTATTATTATTATCCTTATTACTATTATTATTATCGCTATAACTATTAATATTATCGCTATGACTGTTATTATTATCCTTATTCTATTATTACTATCCCTATTACTCTTGTCTTGATCCTTATAACTATTATTATTATCCTTATTACTATTATTATTATCGCTATAACTATTAATATTATCGCTATGACTGTTATTATTATCCTTATTCTATTATTACTATCCCTATTACTCTTGTCTTTATCCTTATAACTATTATTATTATCGCTATAACTATTATTATTATCGTTATGACTGTTATTATTATCCTTACTAATATTATTATTATCGCTATGACTGTTATTATTATCCTTATTCTATTATTACTATCCCTATTACTCTTGTCTTGATCCTTATAACTATTATTATTATCCTTATTACTATTATTATTATCGCTATAACTATTAATATTATCGCTATGGCTGTTATTATTATCCTTATTCTATTATTACTATCCCTATTACTCTTGTCTTGATCCTTATAACTATTATTATTATCCTTATTACTATTATTATTATCGCTATAACTATTATTATTATCCTTAATACTATTATTATTATCGCTATGACTGTTATTATTATCCTTATTCTATTATTACTATCCCTATTACTCTTGTCTTTATCCTTATAACTATTATTACTATCCTTATAACTATTATTATTATCCTTATTACTATTATTATTATCGCTATGACTGTTATTGTTATACGTATTCTATTATTACTATCCCTATTACTCTTGTCTCTATCCTTATAACTATTATTATAATGCTTATTACTATTATTATTATCGCTACGACTGTTATTATTATACTTATTCTATTATTACTATCCCTATTAGTCTTGTCTTTATCCTTATAACTATGATTATCACTATAACTATTATTATTATCGCTATGACTGTTATTATTATCCTTATTGTATTATTAATATCCCTATTACTCTTGTCTTTATTCTTACAACTATTATTATTATCCTTATTACTATTATTATTATCGCTATAACTATTAATATTATCGCTATGACTGTTATTATTATCCTTATTCTATTATTACTATCCCTATTACTCTTGTCTTGATCCTTATAACTATTATTATTATCCTTATTACTATTATTATTATCGCTATAACTATTAATATTATCGCTATGACTGTTATTATTATCCTTATTCTATTATTACTATCCCTATTACTCTTGTCTTGATCCTTATAACTATTATTATTATCCTTATTACTATTATTATTATCGCTATAACTATTAATATTATCGCTATGACTGTTATTATTATCCTTATTCTATTATTATTATCGCTATGACTGTTATTGTTATACGTATTCTATTATTACTATCCCTATTACTCTTGTCTCTATCCTGATAATTATTATTATTTCCCTTATTACAATTATTATTATCGCTATAACTATTATTATTATCCTTATTACTATTATTATTATCGCTATGACTGTTATTGTTATACGTATTCTATTATTACTATCCCTATTACTCTTGTCTCTATCCTTATAACTATTATTATTATGCTTATTACTATTATTATTATCGCTACGACTGTTATTATTATACTTATTCTATTATTACTATCCCTATTAGTCTTGTCTTTATCCTTATAACTATGATTATCACTATAACTATTATTATTATCGCTATGACTGTTATTACTATCCTTATTGTATTATTAATATCCCTATTACTCTTGTCTTTATTCTTACAACTATTATTATTATGCTTATTACTATTATTATTATCGCTATAACTGTTATTATTATCCTTATTACTATTATTATTATCGCTATAACTATTATTATTATCCTTACTACGATTATTATTATCGCTATGACTGTTATTATTATCGTTATTCTATTATTACTATCCCTATTACTCTTGTCTTGATCCTTATAACTATTATTATTATCCTTATTACTATTATTATTATCGCTATAACTATTAATATTATCCCTATGACTGTTATTATTATCCTTATTCTATTATTACTATCCCTATTACTCTTGTCTTTATCCTTATAACTATTATTATTATCGCTATAACTATTATTATTATCGTTATGACTGTTATTATTATCCTTACTAATATTATTATTATCGCTATGACTGTTATTATTATCCTTATTCTGTTATTACTATCCCTATTACTCTTCTCTTTATCCTTATAACTGTTATTACTATCCTTATAACTATTATTATTATCCTTATTACTATTATTATTATCGCTACGACTGTTATTATTATACTTATTCTATTATTACTATCCCTATTAGTCTTGTCTTTATCCTTATAACTATGATTATCACTATAACTATTATTATTATCGCTATGACTGTTATTATTATCCTTATTGTATTATTAATATCCCTATTACTCTTGTCTTTATTCTTACAACTATTATTATTATGCTTATTACTATTATTATTATCGCTATAACTGTTATTATTATCCTTATTACTATTATTATTATCGCTATAACTATTATTATTATCCTTACTACGATTATTATTATCGCTATGACTGTTATTATTATCGTTATTCTATTATTACTATCCATATTACTCTTGTCTTGATCCTTATAACTATTATTATTATCCTTATTACTATTATTATTATCGCTATAACTATTAATATTATCGCTATGACTGTTATTATTATCCTTATTCTATTATTACTATCCCTATTACTCTTGTCTTGATCCTTATAACTATTATTATTATCCTTATTACTATTATTATTATCGCTATAACTATTAATATTATCGCTATGACTGTTATTATTATCCTTATTCTATTATTACTATCCCTATTACTCTTGTCTTTATCCTTATAACTATTATTATTATCGCTATAACTATTATTATTATCGTTATGACTGTTATTATTATCCTTACTAATATTATTATTATCGCTATGACTGTTATTATTATCCTTATTCTGTTATTACTATCCCTATTACTCTTCTCTTTATCCTTATAACTGTTATTACTATCCTTATAACTATTATTATTATCCTAATTACTATTATTATTATCGCTACGACTGTTATTATTATACTTATTCTATTATTACTATCCCTATTAGTCTTGTCTTTATCCTTATAACTATGATTATCACTATAACTATTATTATTATCGCTATGACTGTTATTATTATCCTTATTGTATTATTAATATCCCTATTACTCTTGTCTTTATTCTTACAACTATTATTATTATGCTTATTACTATTATTATTATCGCTATAACTGTTATTATTATCGTTATTACTATTATTATTATCGCTATAACTATTATTATTATCCTTACTACGATTATTATTATCGCTATGACTGTTATTATTATCGTTATTCTATTATTACTATCCCTATTACTCTTGTCTTTATCCTTATAACTATTATTACTATCCTTATAACTATTATTATTATCCTTATTACTATTATTATTATCGCTATGACTGTTATTATTATACTTATTCTATTATTACTATCCCTATTACTCTTGTCTCTATCCTTATAGCTATTATTATTATGCTTATTACTATTATTATTATCGCTATGACTGTTATTATTATAATTATTCTATTATTACTATCCCTATTAGTCTTGTCTTTATCCTTATAACTATGATTATCACTATAACTATTATTATTATCGCTATGACTGTTATTATTATCCTTATTCTATTATTACTATCCTTATTACTCTTCTCTTTATCCTTATAACTATTATTATTATCCTTATAACTATTATTATTATCCTTATTACTATTATTATTATCGCTATGACTGTTATTATTATACATATTCTATTATTACTATCCCTATTACTCTTGTCTTTATCCTTATAACTATTATTATTTCCCTTATTACTATTATTATTATCATTATAACTGTTATTATTATCCGTATTACTAGTATTATTATCTCTATAACTATTTTTGTTATCCTCATTACTATTATTATTATCGCTATAACTATTATTATTATCCTTATCACTATTATTACTAGCACTATAACTATTATGTTTATCCTTATTACTATTATTATTATTGCTATAACTGTTATTATTATCCTTATTCTATTATTACTATCCCTATTACTCTTCTCTTTATCCTTATAACTATTATTGTTATGCTTATTACTATTATTATTAGCACTAAAACTATTATTATTAGCACTAAAACTATTATTATTAGCACTAAAACTGTTATTATTATCCTTATTACTATTATTATTATCGCTATGACTGTTATTATTATACTTATTCTATTATTACTATCCCTATTAGTCTTGTCTTTATCCTTATAACTATTATTACTATCCTTATAACTATTATTATTATCCTTATTACTATTATTATTATCGCTATGACTGTTATTATTATACTTATTCTATTATTACTATCCCTATTACTCTTGTCTCTATCCTTATAACTATTATTATTATGCTTATTACTATTATTATTAGCACTATAACTATTATTATTATGCTTATTACTATTATTATTATCGCTATGACTGTTATTATTATACTTATTCTATTATTACTATCCCTATTAGTCTTGTCTTTATCCTTATAACTATGATTATCACTATAACTATTATTATTATCGCTATGACTGTTATTATTATCCTTATTGCATTATTAATATCCCTATTACTCTTGTCTTCATTCTTACAACTATTATTATTATGCTTATTGCTATTATTATTATCGCTATAACTGTTATTATTATCCTTACTACTATTATTATTATCGCTATGACTGTTATTATTATCCTTATAACTATTATTATTATCCTTATTACTATTATTATCTCTATGACTGTTATTATTATCCTTATTACGATTATTATTATCGCTATGACTGTTATTATTATCGTTATTCTATTATTACTATCCCTATTACTCTTGTCTTTATCCTTATAACTATTATTATTTCCCTTATTACTATTATTATTATCATTATAACTGTTATTATTATCCTTATTACTAGTATTATTATCTCTATAACTATTATTGTTATCATCATTACTATTATTATTATCGCTATGACTGTTATTATTATCCTTATTCTATTATTACTATCCCTATTAGTGTTGTCATTATCCTTATAACTATGATTATCACTATAACTATCATTATTATCGCTATGACTGTTATTATTATCCTTATTCTATTATTACTATCCCTATTACTCTTCTCTTTATCCTGATAACTATTATTATTATCCTTATTACTATTATTATTATCGCTATGACTGTTATTATTATACTTATTCTATTATTACTATCCCTATTACTCTTGTCTTTATCCTTATAACTATTATTGTTATGCTTATTACTATTATTATTAGCACTAAAACTATTATTATTAGCACTAAAACTATTATTATTATCCTTATTACTATTATTATTATCGCTATGACTGTTATTATTATACTTATTCTATTATTACTATCCCTATTAGTCTTGTCTTTATCCTTATAACTATGATTATCACTATAACTATTATTATTATCGCTATGACTGTTATTATTATCCTTATTGTATTATTACTATCCCTATTACTCTTGTTTTTATCCTGATAATTATTATTATTTCCCATATTACAATTATTATTATCGCTATAGCTGTTATTATTATCCTTATTACTAGTATTATTAGCACTATAACTATTATGTTTATCCTTATTACTATTTTTATTCGCACTACAACTATTATGTTTATCCTTATTACTATTATTATTAGCGCTATAACTATTATTATTATCCTTACTACGATTATTATTATCGCTATGACTGTTATTATTATCGTTATTCTATTATTACTATCCCTATTACTCTTGTCTTTATCCTTATAACTATTATTATTTCCCTTATTACTATTATTATTATCATTATATCTGTTATTATTATCCTTATTACTAGTATTATTATCTCTATAACTATTATTGTTATCATCATTACTATTATTATTATCGCTATGACTGTTATTATTATCCTTATTCTATTATTACTATCCCTATTAGTGTTGTCATTATCCTTATAACTATGATTATCACTATAACTATTATTATTATCGCTATGACTGTTATTATTATCCTTATTCTATTATTACTATCCCTATTACTCTTCTCTTTATCCTGATAACTATTATTATTATCCTTATTACTATTATTATTATCGCTATGACTGTTATTATTATACTTATTCTATTATTACTATCCCTATTACTCTTGTCTTTATCCTTATAACTATTATTGTTATGCTTATTACTATTATTATTAGCACTAAAACTATTATTATTAGCACTAAAACTATTATTATTATCCTTATTACTATTATTATTATCGCTATGACTGTTATTATTATACTTATTCTATTATTACTATCCCTATTAGTCTTGTCTTTGTCCTTATAACTATGATTATCACTATAACTATTATTATTATCGCTATGACTGTTATTATTATCCTTATTGTATTATTACTATCCCTATTACTCTTGTTTTTATCCTGATAATTATTATTATTTCCCATATTACAATTATTATTATCGCTACAACTGTTATTATTATCCTTATTACTAGTATTATTAGCACTATAACTATTATGTTTATCCTTATTACTATTTTTATTCGCACTATAACTATTATGTTTATCCTTATTACTATTATTATTAGCGCTATAACTATTATTATTATCCTTACTACGATTATTATTATCGCTATGACTGTTATTATTATCGTTATTCTATTATTACTATCCCTATTTCTCTTGTCTTTATCCTTATAACTATTATTATTTCCCTTATTACTATTATTATTATCATTATAACTGTTATTATTATCCTTATTACTAGTATTATTATCTCTATAACTATTATTGTTATCATCATTACTATTATTATTATCGCTATGACTGTTATTATTATCCTTATTCTATTATTACTATCCCTATTAGTCTTGTCATTATCCTTATAACTATGATTATCACTATAACTATTATTATTATCGCTATGACTGTTATTATTATCCTTATTGTATTATTAATATCCCTATTACTCTTGTCTTTATCCTTACAACTATTATTATTATGCTTATTACTATTATTATTATCGCTATAACTGTTATTATTATCCTTACTAATATTATTATTATCGCTATGACTGTTATTATTATCCTTATTCTATTATTACTATCCCTATTACTCTTCTCTTTATCCTTATAACTGTTATTACTATCCTTATAACTATTATTATTATCCTTATTACTATTATTATTATCTCTATGACTGTTATTATTATACTTATTCTATTATTACTATCCCTATTACTCTTGTCTTTATCCTGATGATTATTATTATTTCCCTTATTACTATTATTATTATCATTATAACTGTTATTATTATCCTTATTACTAGTATTATTATCTCTATAACTATTATTGTTATCCTCATTACTATTATTATTATTCGCTATAACTATTATTATTATCCTTATCACTATTATTACTAGCACTATAACTATTATGTTTATCCTTATTACTATTATTATTATTGCTATAACTGTTATTATTATCCTTATTCTATTATTACTATCCCTATTACTCTTCTCTTTATCCTGATAACTATTATTATTATCCTTATAACTATTATTATTATCCTTATTACTATTATTATTATCGCTATGACTGTTATTATTATACTTATTCTATTATTACTATCCCTATTACTCGTGTCTTTATCCTTATAACTATTATTGTTATGCTTATTACTATTATTATTAGCACTAAAACTATTATTATTAGCACTAAAACTATTATTATTATCCTTATTACTATTATTATTATCGCTATGACTGTTATTATTATACTTATTCTATTATTACTATCCCTATTAGTCTTGTCTTTATCCTTATAACTATGATTATCACTATAACTATTATTATTATCGCTATGACTGTTATTATTATCCTTATTGTATTATTACTATCGCTATTACTCTTGTCTTTATCCTGATAATTATTATTATTTCCCATATTACAATTATTATTATCGCTATAACTGTTATTATTATCCTTATTACTAGTATTATTAGCACTATAACTATTATGTTTATCGTTATTACTATTTTTATTCGCACTATAACTATTATGTTTATCCTTATTACTATTATTATTAGCGCTATAACTATTATTATTATCCTTACTACGATTATTATTATCGCTATGACTGTTATTATTATCGTTATTCTATTATTACTATCCCTATTACTCTTGTCTTTATCCTTATAACTATTATTATTTCCCTTATTACTATTATTATTATCATTATATCTGTTATTATTATCCTTATTACTAGTATTATTATCTCTATAACTATTATTGTTATCATCATTACTATTATTATTATCGCTATGACTGTTATTATTATCCTTATTCTATTATTACTATCCCTATTAGTGTTGTCATTATCCTTATAACTATGATTATCACTATAACTATTATTATTATCGCTATGACTGTTATTATTATCCTTATTCTATTATTACTATCCCTATTACTCTTCTCTTTATCCTGATAACTATTATTATTATCCTTATTACTATTATTATTATCGCTATGACTGTTATTATTATACTTATTCTATTATTACTATCCCTATTACTCTTGTCTTTATCCTTATAACTATTATTGTTATGCTTATTACTATTATTATTAGCACTAAAACTATTATTATTAGCACTAAAACTATTATTATTATCCTTATTACTATTATTATTATCGCTATGACTGTTATTATTATACTTATTCTATTATTACTATCCCTATTAGTCTTGTCTTTGTCCTTATAACTATGATTATCACTATAACTATTATTATTATCGCTATGACTGTTATTATTATCCTTATTGTATTATTACTATCCCTATTACTCTTGTTTTTATCCTGATAATTATTATTATTTCCCATATTACAATTATTATTATCGCTACAACTGTTATTATTATCCTTATTACTAGTATTATTAGCACTATAACTATTATGTTTATCCTTATTACTATTTTTATTCGCACTATAACTATTATGTTTATCCTTATTACTATTATTATTAGCGCTATAACTATTATTATTATCCTTACTACGATTATTATTATCGCTATGACTGTTATTATTATCGTTATTCTATTATTACTATCCCTATTTCTCTTGTCTTTATCCTTATAACTATTATTATTTCCCTTATTACTATTATTATTATCATTATAACTGTTATTATTATCCTTATTACTAGTATTATTATCTCTATAACTATTATTGTTATCATCATTACTATTATTATTATCGCTATGACTGTTATTATTATCCTTATTCTATTATTACTATCCCTATTAGTCTTGTCATTATCCTTATAACTATGATTATCACTATAACTATTATTATTATCGCTATGACTGTTATTATTATCCTTATTGTATTATTAATATCCCTATTACTCTTGTCTTTATCCTTACAACTATTATTATTATGCTTATTACTATTATTATTATCGCTATAACTGTTATTATTATCCTTACTAATATTATTATTATCGCTATGACTGTTATTATTATCCTTATTCTATTATTACTATCCCTATTACTCTTCTCTTTATCCTTATAACTGTTATTACTATCCTTATAACTATTATTATTATCCTTATTACTATTATTATTATCTCTATGACTGTTATTATTATACTTATTCTATTATTACTATCCCTATTACTCTTGTCTTTATCCTGATGATTATTATTATTTCCCTTATTACTATTATTATTATCATTATAACTGTTATTATTATCCTTATTACTAGTATTATTATCTCTATAACTATTATTGTTATCCTCATTACTATTATTATTATTCGCTATAACTATTATTATTATCCTTATCACTATTATTACTAGCACTATAACTATTATGTTTATCCTTATTACTATTATTATTATTGCTATAACTGTTATTATTATCCTTATTCTATTATTACTATCCCTATTACTCTTCTCTTTATCCTGATAACTATTATTATTATCCTTATAACTATTATTATTATCCTTATTACTATTATTATTATCGCTATGACTGTTATTATTATACTTATTCTATTATTACTATCCCTATTACTCGTGTCTTTATCCTTATAACTATTATTGTTATGCTTATTACTATTATTATTAGCACTAAAACTATTATTATTAGCACTAAAACTATTATTATTATCCTTATTACTATTATTATTATCGCTATGACTGTTATTATTATACTTATTCTATTATTACTATCCCTATTAGTCTTGTCTTTATCCTTATAACTATGATTATCACTATAACTATTATTATTATCGCTATGACTGTTATTATTATCCTTATTGTATTATTACTATCGCTATTACTCTTGTCTTTATCCTGATAATTATTATTATTTCCCATATTACAATTATTATTATCGCTATAACTGTTATTATTATCCTTATTACTAGTATTATTAGCACTATAACTATTATGTTTATCGTTATTACTATTTTTATTCGCACTATAACTATTATGTTTATCCTTATTACTATTATTATTAGCGCTATAACTATTATTATTATCCTTACTACGATTATTATTATCGCTACGACTGTTATTATTATCCTTATTCTATTATTACTATCCCTATTACTCTTCTCTTTATCCTTATAACTGTTATTACTATCCTTATAACTATTATCATTGTCCTTATTACTATTATTATTATCGCTATAACTGTTATTATTATCCTTATTACTAGTATTATTAGCACTATAACTGTTATGTTTATCCTTATTACTATTATTATTCGCACTATAACTATTATTATTATCCTTATTACTATTATTATTATCGCTATGACTGTTATTATTATACTTATTCTATTATTACTATCCCTATTACTCTTGCCTTTATCCTTATAACTATTATTGTTATGCTTATTACTACTATTATTAGCACTAAAACTATTATTATTAGCACTAAAACTATTATTATTATCCTTATTACTATTATTATTATCGCTATGACTGTTATTATTATACTTATTCTATTATTACTATCCCTATTACTCTTGTCTTTATCCTTATAACTATTATTATTATCGCTATAACTATTATTATTATCGTTATGACTGTTATTATTATCCTTACTAATATTATTATTATCGCTATGACTGTTATTATTATCCTTATTCTATTATTACTATCCCTATTACTCTTCTCTTTATCCTTATAACTGTTATTACTATCCTTATAACTATTATTATTATCCTTATTACTATTATTATTATCGCTATGACTGTTATTATTATACTTATTCTATTATTACTATCCCTATTACTCTTGTCTTTATCCTGATAATTATTATTATTTCCCTTATTACTATTATTATTATCATTATAACTGTTATTATTATCCTTATTACTAGTATTATTATCTCTATAACTATTATTGTTATCCTCATTACTATTATTATTATCGCTATAACTATTATTATTATCCTTATCACTATTATTACTAGCACTATAACTATTATGTTTATCCTTATTACTATTATTATTATTGCTATAACTGTTACTATTATCCTTATTCTATTATTACTATCCCTATTACTCTTCTCTTTATCCTTATAACTATTATGATTATCCTTATAACTATTATTATTATCCTTATTACTATTATTATTATCGCTATGACTGTTATTATTATACTTATTCTATTATTACTATCCCTATTACTCTTGCCTTTATCCTTATAACTATTATTGTTATGCTTATTACTACTATTATTAGCACTAAAACTATTATTATTAGCACTAAAACTATTATTATTATCCTTATTACTATTATTATTATCGCTATGACTGTTATTATTATACTTATTCTATTATTACTATCCCTATTAGTCTTGTCTTTATCCTTATAACTATGATTATCACTATAACTATTATTATTATCGCTATGACTGTTATTATTATCCTTATTGTATTATTACAATCCCTATTACTCTTGTCTTTATCCTGATAATTATTATTATTTCCCATATTACAATTATTATTATCGCTATAACTGTTATTATTATCCTTATTACTAGTATTATTAGCACTATAACTATTATGTTTATCCTTATTACTATTATTATTATTGCTATAACTGTTATTATTATCCTTATTCTATTATTACTATCCCTATTACTCTTCTCTTTATCCTTATAACTATTATTATTATCCTTATAACTATTATTATTATCCTTATTACTATTATTATTATCGCTATGACTGTTATTATTATACTTATTCTATTATTACTATCCCTATTACTCTTGTCTTTATCCTTATAACTATTATTGTTATGCTTATTACTATTATTATTAGCACTAAAACTATTATTATTAGCACTAAAACTATTATTATTAGCACTAAAACTATTACTATTATCCTTATTACTATTATTATTATCGCTATGACTGTTATTATTATCCTTATTCTACTATTACTATCCCTATTACTCTTGTCTCTATCCTTATAACTATTATTAATATGCTTATTACTATTATTATTATCCTTACTACTATTATTATTATCGCTATGACTGTTATTATTATCCTTATTCTATTATTACTATCCCTATTACTCTTGTCTTTATCCTTATAACTATTATTATTATCATTATTACTATTATTATTATCCTTACTACTATTACTATTATCGCTATGACTGTTATTATTATACTTATTCTATTATTACTATCCCTATTACTCTTGTCTTTGTCCTTATAACTATTATTGTTATGCTTATTACTATTATTATTAGCACTAAAACTATTATTATTATCCTTATTACTATTATTATTATCGCTATGACTGTTATTATTATACTTATTCTATTATTACTATCCCTATAACTCTTGTCTCTATCCTTATAACTATTATTATTATGCTTATTTCTATTATTATTACCACTATAACTATTATTATTATCCTTATTACTATTATTATTATCGCTATGACTGTTATTATTATACTTATTCTATTATTACTATCCCTATTAGTCTTGTCTTTATCCTTATAACTATGATTATCACTATAACTATTATTATTATCGATATGACTGTTATTATTATCCTTATTGTATTATTAATATCCCTATTACTCTTGTCTTTATCCTTATAACTACTATTGTTATGCTTATTACTATTATTATTAGCACTAAAACTATTATTATTATCCTTACTACTATTATTATTATCGCTATGACTGTTACTATTATACTTATTCTATTATTACTATCCCTATTACTCTTGTCTTTATCCTGATAATTATTATTATTTCCCTTATTACAATTATTATTATCGCTATAACTGCTATTATTATCCTTATTACTAGTATTATTAGCACTATAACTATTATGTTTATCCTTATTACTATTATTATTCGCACTATAACTATTATTATTATCCTTATTACTATTATTATTATCGCTATGACTGTTATTATTATACTTATTCTATTATTACTATCCCTATTACTCTTGTCTTTATCCTGATAATTATTATTATTTCCCTTATTACAATTATTATTATCGCTATAACTATTATTGTTATGCTTATTACTATTATTATTAGCACTAAAACTATTATTATTAGCACTAAAACTATTATTATTATCGTTATTACTATTATTATTATCGCTATGACTGTTATTATTATCCTTATTGTATTATTATTATCGCTATGACTGTTATTATTATCCTTATTCTATTATTACTATCCCTATTACTCTTGTCTCTATCCTTATAACTATTATTATTATCCTTACTACTATTATTATTATCGCTATAACTATTATTATTATCCTCATTACTATTATTATTATCGCTATGACTGTTATTATTATCCTTATTCTATTATTACTATCCCTATTACTCTTGTCTTTATCCTTATAACCATTATTATTATCCTTATTAATATTATTATTATCGCTATAACTATTATTATTATCGCTATAACTATTATTATTATCGCTATGACTGTTATTATTATGCTTATTGTATTATTACTATCCCTATTACTTTTGTCTTTATTCTTATAACTATTATTATTTCCCTTATTACTATTATTATTATCCTTATTACTAGTATTATTATCTCTATAACTATTATTGTTATCCTCATTACTATTATTATTATCGCTATGACTGTTATTATTATCCTTATTCTATTATTACTATCCCTATTACTCTTGTCTCTATCCTTATAACTATTATTATTCATGCTTATTACTATTATTATTAGCACTATAACTATTATTATTATCCTTAATACTATTATTATTATCGCTATAACTATTATTATTATCCATACTACTATTATTATTATCGCTATGACTGTTATTATTATCCTTATCACTATTATTACTAGCACTATAACTATTATGTTTATCCTTATTACTATTATTATTATTGCTATAACTGTTATTATTATCCTTATTACTATTATTATTAGCACTATAGCTATTATTATTATCCTTATTACTATTATTATTATCGCTATAACTATTATTAGTATCCTTATCACTATTATTACTAGCACTATAACTATTATGTTTATCCTTATTACTATTATTATTATCGCTATAAATATTATTATTATCGCTATGACTGTTATTATTATCCTTATTCTATTATTATTTCCCTTATTACTATTATTATTATCGCTGTAACTATTATTATTATCCTTATTACTATTATTATCGCTATGACTGTTATTATTATCCTTATTCTACTATTACTATCATTATTACCCTTGTCTATATCCTTATAACTATTATTATTATGCTTATTGCTATTATTTTTATCGCTATAACTATTATTATTATCCTTACTACTATTATTATTATCGCTATGACTGTTATTATTATCCTTATTGTATTATTACTATCCCTATTACTCTTATATTTATCCTTATAACTCTTATTATTTCGCTTATTGCTATTATTATTATCGCTATAACTATTATTATTATCCTTATTACTATTATTACTAGCACTATAACTATTATTATTATCCTTATTACTGTTATTATTACCGGTATGACTGTTATTATTATCCTTATTCTATTATTACTATCCCTATTACTCTTCTCTTTATCCTTATAACTATTATTATTATCCTTATAACTATTATTATTATCCTTATTACTATTATTATTATCGCTATGACTGTTATTATTATACTTATTCTATTATTACTATCCCTATTACTCTTATCTTTATCCTGATAATTATTATTATTTCCCTTATTACAATTATTATTATCGCTATAACTATTATTGTTATGCTTATTACTATTATTATTAGCACTAAAACTATTATTATTAGCACTAAAACTATTATTATTATCCTTATTACTATTATCATTATCGCTATGACTGTTATTATTATCCTTATTGTATTATTAATATCCCTATTACTCTTGTCTTTATCCTTACAACTATTATTATTATGCTTATTACTATTATTATTATCGCTATAACTGTTATTATTATCCTTACTACTAATATTATTATCGCTATGACTGTTATTAGTATCCTTATTCTATTATTACTATCCCTATTACTCTTGTCTCTATCCTTATAACTATTATTATTATCCTTACTACTATTATTATTATCGCTATAACTATTATTATTATCCTCATTACTATTATTATTATCGCTATGACTGTTATTATTATCCTTATTCTATTATTACCATCCCTATTACTCTTGTCTTTATCCTTATAACTATTATTATTATCCTTATTACTATTATTATTATCGCTATAACTATTATTATTATCGCTATGACTGTTATTATTATGCTTATTGTATTATTACTATCCCTATTACTTTTGTCTTTATCCTTATAACTATTATTATTTCCCTTATTACTATTATTATTATCGCTATAACTATTATTATTATCCTTATTACTAGTATTATTAGCACTATAACTATTATGTTTATCCTTATTACTATTATTATTCGCACTATAACTATTATTATTATCTTTATTACTATTAGTATTATCGCTATAACTATTATTATTATCCTTATTACTATTATTACTAGCACTATAACTATTATTATTATCCTTATTACTATTATTATTATCGCTATGACTGTTATTATTATGCTTATTCTACTATTACTATCCCTATTACTCTTGTCTCTATTCTTATAACTATTATTATTATGCTTATTACTATTATTATTATCCTTACTACTATTATTATTATCGCTATGACTGTTATTATTATCCTTATTCTATTATTACTATCCCTATTACTCTTGTCTTTATCCTTATAACTATTATTATTTCCCTTATTACTATTATTATTATCATTATAACTGTTATTATTATCCTTATTACTAGTATTATTATCTCTATAACTATTATTGTTATCCTCATTACTATTATTATTATCGCTATGACTGTTATTATTATCCTTATTCTATTATTATTTCCCTTATTATTATTATTATTATCGCTATAACTATTATTATTATCCTTATTACTATTAATATCGCTATGACTGTTATTATTATCCTTATTCTACTATCACTATCCCTATTACTCTTGTCTCTATCCTTATAACTATTATTATTATGCTTATTACTATTATTATTATCGCTATAACTATTATTATTATCCATACTACTATTATTATTATCGCTATGACTGTTATTATTATCCTTATTGCATTATTAATATCCCTATTACTCTTGTCTTTATCCTTACTACTATTATTATTATCGCTATGACTGTTATTATTATCCTTATTGTATTATTACTATCCCTATTACTCTTGTCATTATCCTTATAACAATTATTATTTCGCTTATTGCTATTATTATTATCGCTATAACTATTATTATTATCCTTATTACTATTATTACTAGCACTATAACTATTATTATTATCCTTATTACTGTTATTATTACCGGTATGACTGTTATTATTATACTTATTCTATTATTACTATCCCTATTACTCCTGTCTCTATCCTTATAACTATTATTATTATGCTTATTACTATTATTATTAGCACTTTAACTATTATTATTATCCTTATTGGTATTACTATTATCGCTATATCTATTATTATTATCCTTACTACTATTATTATCATCGCTATGACTGTTATTATTATCCTTATTCTATTATTACTATCCCTATTACTCTTCTCTTTATCCTTATAACTATTATTATTATCCTTATAACTATTATTATTATCCTTATTACTATTATTATTATCGCTATGACTGTTATTATTATACTTATTCTATTATTACTATCCCTATTACTCTTGTCTTTATCCTTATAACTATTATTATTTCCCTTATTACTATTATTATTATCATTATAACTGTTATTATTATCCTTATTACTCGTATTATTATTTCTATAACTATTATTGTTATCCTCATTACTATTATTATTATCGCTATAACTATTATTATTATGCTTATTACTATTATTATTACCACTATAACTATTATTATTATCCTTATTACTATTATTATTATCGCTATGACTGTTATTATTATCCTTATTCTATTATTACTATCCCTATTACTCTTGTCTTTATCCTTATAACTATTATTATTATCCTTATTACTATTATTATTATCGCTATAACTATTATTATTATCGCTATGACTGTTATTATTATACTTATTCTATTATTACTATCCCTATTACTCTTGTCTTTATCCTTATAACTATTATTGTTATGCTTATTACTATTATTATTAGCACTAAAACTATTATTATTACCCTTATTACTATTATTATTATCGCTATGACTGTTATTATTATACTTATTCTATTATTACTATCCCTATAACTCTTGTCTCTATCCTTATAACTATTATTATTATCCTTATTACTATTATTATTATCGCTATGACTGTTATTATTATACGTATTCTATTATTACTATCCCTCTTAGTCTTGTCTTTATCCTTATAACTATTATTATTATCCTTATTACTATTATTATTATCGCTATAACTATTATTATTATCCTTACTACTATTATTATTATCGCTATGACTGTTATTATTATCCTTATTCTATTATTACTATCCCTATTACTCTTGTCTTTATCCTTATAACTATTATTATTATCGCTATGACTGTTATTATTATCCTTATTGTACTATTGCTATCCCTTTTACTCTTGTCTTTATCCTTATAACTATTATTATTATCCTTATTACTATTATTATTATCGCTATAACTATTATTATTTCCCTTATTACTATTATTATCGCTATGACTGTTATTATTATCCTTATTCTACTATTACTATCCCTATTACTCTTGTCTCTATCCTTATAACTTTTATTATTATGCTTATTACTATTATTATTATCGCTATAACTATTATTATTATCCTTACTACGATTATTATTATCGCTATGACTGTTACTATTATCGTTATTCTATTATTACTATCCCTATTACTCTTGTCTTTATCCTTATAACTATTATTATTTCCCTTATTACTATTATTATTATCATTATAACTGTTATTATTATCCTTATTACTAGTATTATTATCTGTATAACTATTATTGTTATCATCATTACTATTATTATTATCGCTATGACTGTTATTATTATCCTTATTCTATTATTACTTTCCCTATTACTCTTCACTTTATCCTTATAACTATTATCATTGTCCTTATTACTAGTATTATTATCTCTATAACTGTTATTATTATCCTTATTACTAGTATTATTAGCACTATAACTGTTATGTTTATCCTTATTACTATTATTATTCGCACTATAACTATTATTATTATCCTTATTACAATTATTATTATCGCTATGACTGTTATTATTATACTTATTCTATTATTACTATCCCTATTACTCTTGTCTTTATCCTTATAACTATTATTGTTATGCTTATTACTATTGTTATTAGCACTAAAACTATTATTATTATCCTTACTACTATTATTATTATCGCTATGACTGTTATTATTATCCTTATTCTATTATTACTATCCCTATTACTCTTCTCTTTATCCTTATAACTATTATTATTATCCTTATAACTATTATTATTATCCTTATTACTATTATTATTATCGCTATGACTGTTATTATTATTCTTATTCTATTATTACTATCCCTATTACTCTTGTCTTTATCCTGATAATTATTATTATTTCCCTTATTACAATTATTATTATCGCTATAACTATTATTGTTATGCTTACTACTATTATTATTAGCACTAAAACTATTATTATTAGCACTAAAACTATTATTATTATCCTTATTACTATTATTATTATCGCTATGACTGTTATTATTATCCTTATTGTATTATTAATATCCCTATTACTCTTGTCTTTATCCTTACAACTATTATTATTATGCTTATTACTATTATTATTATCGCTATAACTGTTATTATTATCCTTACTACTATTATTATTATCGCTATGACTGTTATTATTATCCTTATTCTATTATTACTATCCCTATTACTCTTCTCTTTATCCTTATAACTATTATTATTTCCCTTATTACTATTATTATTATCATTATAACTGTTATTATTATCCTTATTACTAGTATTATTATCTCTATAACTATTATTGTTATCCTCATTACTATTATTATTATCGCTATAACTACCATTATTATTCTTATCACTATTATTACTAGCACTATAACTATTATGTTTATCCTTATTACTATTATTATTATTGCTATAACTGTTATTATTATCCTTATTACTATTATTATTAGCACTATAGCTATTATTATTATCCTTATTACTATTATTATCGCTATGACTGTTATTATTATCCTTACTCTACTATTACTATCCCTATTACTCTTGTCACTATCCTTATAACTATTATTATTATCCTTATTACTATTATTATTATCGCTATAACTATTATTATTATCGCTATGACTGTTATCATTATCCTTATTCTATTATTATTTCCCTTATTACTATTATTATTATCGCTATAACTATTATTATTATCCTTATTACTATTATTATCGCTATGACTGTTATTATTATCCTTATTCTACTATTACTATCCCTATTACTCCTGTCTCTATCCCTATAACTATTATTATTATGCTTATTACTATTATTATTAGCACTTTAACTATTATTATTATCCTTATAACTATTATTATTATCCTTATAACTATTATTATTATCCTTACTAGTATTATTATCATCGCTATGACTGTCATTATTATCCTTATTCTATTATTACTATCCCTATTACTCCTGTCTCTATCCTTATAACTATTATTGTTATGCTTATTACTATTATTATTAGCACTAAAACTATTATTATTATCCTTATTACTATTATTATTATCGCTATGACTGTTATTATTATACTTATTCTATTATTACTATCCATATAACTCTTGTCTTTATCCTTACAACTATTATTATTATGCTTATAACTATTATTATTATCCTTATTACTATTATTATTATCGCTATGACTGTTATTATTATACTTATTCTATTATTACTATCCCTATTACTCTTCTCTTTATCCTTATAACTATTATTGTTATGCTTATTACTATTATTATTAGCACTAAAACTATTATTATTATCATTATAACTGTTATTATTATCCTTATTACTAGTATTATTATCTCTATAACTATTATTGCTATCCTCATTACTATTATTATTATCGCTATAACTATTATTATTATCCTTATTGTATTATTAATATCCCTATTACTCTTGTCTTTATCCTTACAACTATTATTATTATGCTTATTACTATTATTATTATCGCTATAACTGTTATTATTATCCTTACTACTATTATTATTATCGCTATGACTGTTATTATTATCCTTATTCTATTATTACTATCCCTATTACTCTTCTCTTTATCCTTATAACTATTATTATTATCCTTATTACTATTATTATTATCGCTATAACTATTAATATTATCGCTATGACTGTTATTATTATCCTTATTCTACTATTACTATCCCTACTACTCTTGTCTCTATCCTTATAACTATTATTAATATGCTTATTACTATTATTATTATCGCTATAACTATTATTATTATCCTTACTACTATTATTATTATCGCTATGACTGTTATTATTATCCTTATTCTACTATTACTATCCCTATTACTCTTCTCTTTATCCTTATAACTGTTATTACTATCCTTATAACTATTATTATTATCCTTATTACTATTACTATTATCGCTATGACTGTTATTATTATCCTTATTGTATTATTAATATTCCTATTACTCTTGTCTTTATCCTTACAACTATTATTATTATGCTTATTACTATTATTATTATCGCTATAACTGTTATTATTATCCTTACTACTATTATTATTATCGCTATGACTGTTATTATTATCCTTATTCTACTATTACTATCCCTACTACTCTTGTCTCTATGCTTATAACTATTATTAATATGCTTATTACTATTATTATTATCGCTATAACTATTATTATTATCCTTACTACTATCATTATTATCGCTATGACTGTTATTATTATCCTTATTCTATTATTACTATCCCTATTACTCTTGTCTTTACCCTTATAACTATTATTATTATCGCTATAACTATTATTATTATCGCTATGACTGTTATTATTATCCTTATTGTATTATTAATATATCCCTATTACTCTTGTCTTTATCCTTACAACTATTATTATTATGCTTATTACTATTATTATTATCGCTATGACTGTTATTATTATACTTATTCTATTATTGCTATCCCCATTACTCTTGTCTTTATCCTGATAATTATTATTATTTCCCTTATTACTATTATTATTATCATTATAACTGTTATTATTATCCTTATTACTAGTATTATTATCTCTATAACTATTATTGTTATCTTCATTACTATTATTATTATCGCTATAACTATTATTATTATCCTTATCACTATTATTACTAGCACTATAACTATTATGTTTATCCTTATTACTATTATTATTATTGCTATAACTGTTATTATTATCCTTATTCTATTATTACTATCCCTATTACTCTTCTCTTTATCCTTATAACTATTATTATTATCCTTATAACTATTATTATTATCCTTATTACTATTATTATTATCGCTATGACTGTTATTATTATACTTATTCTATTATTACTATCCCTATTAGTCTTGTCTTTACCCTTATAACTATTATTATTATCGCTATAACTATTATTATTATCGCTATGACTGTTATTATTATCCTTATTCTATTATTACTATCCCTATTACTCTTCTCTTTATCCTTATAACTGTTATTACTATCCTTATAACTATTATCATTGTCCTTATTACTATTATTATTATCGCTATAACTGTTATTATTATCCTTATTACAAGTATTATTAGCACTATAACTGTTATGTTTATCCTTATTACTATTATTATTCGCACTATAACTATTATTATTATCCTTGTTACTATTATTATTATCGCTATGACTGTTATTATTATACTTATTCTATTATTACTATCCCTATTACTCTTGTCTTTATCCTTACAACTATTATTATTATGCTTATTACTATTATTATTATCGCTATAACTGTTATTATTATCCTTACTACTATTATTATTATCGCTATGACTGTTATTATTATCCTTATTCTATTATTACTATCCCCATTACTCTTCTCTTTATCCTTATAAGTATTATTATTATCCTTATTACTATTATTATTATCGCTATAACTATTAATATTATCGCTATGACTGTTATTATTATCCTTATTCTACTATTACTATCCCTACTACTCTTGTCTCTATCCTTATAACTATTATTAATATGCTTATTACTATTATTATTATCGCTATAACTATTATTATTATCCTTACTACTATTATTATTATCGCTATGACTGTTATTATTATCCTTATTCTATTATTACTATCCCTATTACTCTTGTCTTTATCCTTATAACTATTATTATTATCGCTATAACTATTATTATTATCCTTATTACTATTATTATCGCTATGACTGTTATTATTATCCTTATTCTACTATTACTATCCCTTTTACTCTTGTCTCTATCCTTATAACTTTTATTATTATGCTTATTACTATTATTATTATCGCTATAACTATTATTATTATCCTTACTACGATTATTATTATCGCTATGACTGTTATTATTATCGTTATTCTATTATTACTATCTCTATTACTCTTGTCTTTATCCTTATAACTATTATTGTTATGCTTATTACTATTATTATTAGCACTAAAACTATTATTATTATCATTATAACTGTTATTATTATCCTTATTACTAGTATTATTATCTCTATAACTATTATTGTTATCCTCATTACTATTATTATTATCGCTATAACTATTATTATTATCCTTATCACTATTATTACTAGCACTATAACTATTATGTTTATCCTTATTACTATTATTATTATTGCTATAACTGTTATTATTATCCTTATTCTATTATTACTATCCCTATTACTCTTCTCTTTATCCTTATAACTATTATTATTATCCTTATAACTATTATTATTATCCTTATTACTATTATTATTATCGCTATGACTGTTATTATTATACTTATTCTATTATTACTATCCCTATTACTCTTGTCTTTATGCTTATAACTATTATTGTTATGCTTATTACTATTATTATTAGCACTAAAACTATTATTATTAGCACTAAAACTATTATTATTATCCTTATTACTATTATTATTATCGCTATGACTGTTATTATTATACTTATTCTATTATTACTATCCCTATTACTCTTGTCTTTATCCTTATAACTATTATTGTTATGCTTATTACTATTATAATTAGCACTAAAAGTATTATTATTAGCACTAAAACTATTATTATTATCCTTACTACTGTTATTATTATCGCTATGACTGTTACTATTATACTTATTCTATTATTACTATCCCTATTACTCTTGTCTTTATCCTTATAACTATTTTTGTTATGCTTATTACTATTATTATTAGCACTAAAACTATTATTATTATCATTATAACTGTTATTATTATCCTTATTACTAGTATTATTATCTCTATAACTATTATTGTTATCCTCATTACTATTATTATTATCGCTATAACTATTATTATTATCCTTATCACTATTATTACTAGCACTATAACTATTATGTTTATCCTTATTACTATTATTATTATTGCTATAACTGTTATTATTATCCTTATTCTATTATTACTATCCCTATTACTCTTCTCTTTATCCTTATAACTATTATTATTATCCTTATAACTATTATTATTATCCTTATTACTATTATTATTATCGCTATGACTGTTATTATTATACTTATTCTATTATTACTATCCCTATTACTCTTGTCTTTATCCTTATAACTATTATTGTTATGCTTATTACTATTATTATTAGCACTAAAACTATTATTATTATCCTTATTACTATTATTATTATCGCTATGACTGTTATTATTATACTTATTCTATTATTACTATCCATATAACTCTTGTCTCTATCCTTACAGCTATTATTATTATGCTTATTACTATTATTATTACCCTTATAACTGTTATTATTATCCTTATTACTATTATTATTATCGCTATGACTGTTATTATTATCCTTATTGTATTATTAATATCCCTATTACTCTTGTCTTTATCCTTACAACTATTATTATTATGCTTATTACTATTATTATTATCGCTATAACTGTTATTATTATCCTTACTACTATCATTATTATCGCTATGACTGTTATTATTATCCTTATTCTATTATTACTATCCCTATTACTCTTGTCTTTATCCTTATAACTATTATTATTATCGCTATAACTATTATTATTATCGTTATGACTGTTATTATTATCCTTATTCTATTATTACTATCCCTATTACTCTTGTCTTTATCCTTATAACTATTATTATTATCCTTACTACTATTATTATTATCGCTATGACTGTTATTATTATCCTTATTCTTTTATTACTATCCCTATTACTCTTGTCTTTATCCTTATAACTATTATTATTATCGCTATAACTATTATTATTATCCTTATTACTATTATTATCGCTATGACTGTTATTATTATCCTTATTCTACTATTACTATCCCTATTACTCTTGTCTCTATCCTTATAACTTTTATTATTATGCTTATTACTATTATTATTATCCTTACTACGATTATTATTATCGCTATGACTGTTATTATTATCGTTATTCTATTATTACTATCCCTATTACTCTTGTCTTTATCCTTATAACTATTATTATTTCCCTTATTACTATTATTATTATCATTATAACTGTTATTATTATCCTTATTACTAGTATTATTATCTCTATAACTATTATTGTTATCCTTACTACTATTATTATTATCGCTATGACTGTTATTATTATCCTTATTCTATTATTACTATTCCTATTACTCTTCTCTTTATCGTTATAACTATTATTATTATCCTTATAACTATTATTATTATCCTTATTACTATTATTATTATCGCTATGACTGTTATTATTATTCTTATTCTATTATTACTATCCCTATTACTCTTGTCTTTATCCTGATAATTATTATTATTTCCCTTATTACAATTATTATTATCGCTATAACTATTATTGTTATGCTTATTACTATTATTATTAGCACTAAAACTATTATTATTAGCACTAAAACTATTATTATTATCCTTATTACTATTATTATTATCGCTATGACTGCTATTGTTATACTTATTCTATTATTACTATCCCTATTACTCTTGTCTTTATCCTTATAACTATTATTGTTATGCTTATTACTATTATTATTAGCACTAAAACTATTATTATTAGCACTAAAACTATTATTATTATCCTTACTACTGTTATTATTATCGCTATGACTGTTACTATTATACTTATTCTATTATTACTATCCCTATTACTCTTGTCTTTATCCTTATAACTATTATTGTTATGCTTATTACTATTATTATTAGCACTAAAACTATTATTATTATCATTATAACTGTTACTATTATCCTTATTACTAGTATTATTATCTCTATAACTATTATTGTTATCCTCATTACTATTATTATTATCGCTATAACTATTATTATTATCCTTATCACTATTATTACTAGCACTATAACTATTTTTTTTATCCTTATTACTATTATTATTATTGCTATAACTGTTATTATTATCCTTATTCTATTATTACTATCCCTATTACTCTTCTCTTTATCCTTATAACTATTATTATTATCCTTATAACTATTATTATTATCCTTATTACTATTATTATTATCGCTATGACTGTTATTATTATACTTATTCTATTATTACTATCCCTATTACTCTTGTCTTTATCCTGATAATTATTATTATTTCCCTTATTACAATTATTATTATCGCTATAACTATTATTGTTATGCTTATTACTATTATTATTAGCACTAAAACTATTATTATTATCCTTATTACTATTATTATTATCGCTATGACTGTTATTATTATCCTTATTGTATTATTAATATCCCTATTACTCTTGTCTTTATCCTTACAACTATTATTATTATGCTTATTACTATTATTATTATCGCTATAACTGTTATTATTATCCTTACTACTATCATTATTATCGCTATGACTGTTATTATTATCCTTATTCTTTTATTACTATCCGTATTACTCTTGTCTTTATCCTTATAACTATTATTATTATCGCTATAACTATTATTATTATCGTTATGACTGTTATTATTATCCTTATTGTACTATTACTATCCCTATTACTCTTGTCTTTATCCTTATAACTATTATTATTATCCTTATTACTATTATTATTATCGCTATAACTATTATTATTATCCTTATTACTATTATTATCGCTATGACTGTTATTATTATCCTTATTCTACTATTACTATCCCTATTACTCTTGTCTCTATCCTTATAACTTTTATTATTATGCTTATTACTATTATTATTATCCTTACTACGATTATTATTATCGCTATGACTGTTATTAGTATCGTTATTCTATTATTACTATCCCTATTATTCTTGTCTTTATCCTTATAACTATTATTATTTCCCTTATTACTATTATTATTATCATTATAACTGTTATTATTATCCTTATTACTAGTATTAGTATCTCTATAACTATTATTGTTATCATCATTACTATTATTATTATCGCTATGACTGTTATTATTATCCTTATTCTATTATTACTTTCCCTATTACTCTTCACTTTATCCTTATAACTATTATCATTGTCCTTATTACTATTATTATTATCGCTATGACTCTTGTCTTTATCCTTATAACTATTATTGTTATGCTTATTACTATTGTTATTAGCACTAAAACTATTATTATTATCCTTACTACTATTATTATTATCGCTATGACTGTTATTATTATCCTTATTCTATTATTACTATCCCTATTACTCTTCTCTTTATCCTTATAACTAATATTATTATCCTTATAACTATTATTATTATCCTTATAACTATTATTATTATCCTTATTACTATTATTATTATCGCTATGACTGTTATTATTATTCTTATTCTATTATTACTATCCCTATTACTCTTGTCTTTATCCTGATAATTATTATTATTTCCCTTATTACAATTAGTATTATCGCTATAACTATTATTGTTATGCTTATTACCATTATTATTAGCACTAAAACTATTATTATTATCCTTACTACGATTATTATTATCGCTATGACTGTTATTATTATCGTTATTCTATTATTACTATCCCTATTACGCTTGTCTTTATCCTTATAACTATTATTATTTCCCTTATTACTATTATTATTATCATTATAACTGTTATTATTATCCTTATTACTAGTATTATTATCTCTATAACTATTATTGTTATCATCATTACTATTATTATTATCGCTATGACTGTTATTATTATCCTTATTCTATTATTACTTTCCCTATTAATCTTCACTTTATCCTTATAACTATTATCATTGTCCTTATTACTATTATTATTATCGCTATAACTGTTATTATTATCCATATTACTAGTATTATTAGCACTATAACTGTTATGTTTATCCTTATTACTATTATTATTCGCACTATAACTATTATTATTATCCTTATTACTATTATTATTATCGCTATGACTGTTATTATTATCCTTATTCTACTATTACTATCCCTACTACTCTTGTCTCTATCCTTATAACTATTATTATTATCCTTATTACTATTATTATTCTCGCTATGACTGTTATTATTATACTTATTCTATTATTACTATCCATATAACTCTTGTCTCTATCCTTATAACTATTATTATTATCGCTATGACTGTTATTATTATACTTATTCTATTATTACTATCCCTATTAGTCTTGTCTTTACCCTTATAACTATTATTATTATCGCTATAACTATTATTATTATCGCTATGACTGTTATTATTATCCTTATTCTACTATTACTATCCCTATTACTCTTCTCTTTATCCTTATAACTGTTATTACTATCCTTATAACTATTATTATTATCCTTATTACTATTATTATTATCGCTATGACTGTTATTATTATACTTATTCTATTATTGCTATCCCCATTACTCTTGTCTTTATCCTGATAATTATTATTATTTCCCTTATTACTATTATTATTATCATTATAACTGTTATTATTATCCTTATTACTAGTATTATTATCTCTATAACTATTATTGTTATCCTCATTACTATTATTATTATCGCTATAACTATTATTATTATCCTTATCACTATTATTACTAGCACTATAACTATTATGTTTATCCTTATTACTATTATTATTATTGCTATAACTGTTATTATTATCCTTATTCTATTATTACTATCCCTATTACTCTTCTCTTTATCCTTATAACTATTATTATTATCCTTATAACTATTATTATTATCCTTATTACTATTATTATTATCGCTATGACTGTTATTATTATACTTATTCTATTATTACTATCCCTATTACTCTTGTCTTTATCCTTATAACTATTATTGTTATGCTTATTACTATTATTATTAGCACTAAAACTATTATTATTATCCTTATTACTATTATTATTATCGCTATGACTGTTATTATTATACTTATTCTATTATTACTATCCATATAACTCTTGTCTCTATCCTTACAGCTATTATTATTATGCTTATTACTATTATTATTACCCTTATAACTGTTATTATTATCCTTATTACTATTATTATTATCGCTATGACTGTTATTATTATCCTTATTGTATTATTAATATCCCTATTACTCTTGTCTTTATCCTTACAACTATTATTATTATGCTTATTACTATTATTATTATCGCTATAACTGTTATTATTATCCTTACTACTATCATTATTATCGCTATGACTGTTATTATTATCCTTATTCTATTATTACTATCCCTATTACTCTTGTCTTTATCCTTATAACTATTATTATTATCGCTATAACTATTATTATTATCGTTATGACTGTTATTATTATCCTTATTCTATTATTACTATCCCTATTACTCTTGTCTTTATCCTTATAACTATTATTATTATCCTTACTACTATTATTATTATCGCTATGACTGTTATTATTATCCTTATTCTTTTATTACTATCCCTATTACTCTTGTCTTTATCCTTATAACTATTATTATTATCGCTATAACTATTATTATTATCCTTATTACTATTATTATCGCTATGACTGTTATTATTATCCTTATTCTACTATTACTATCCCTATTACTCTTGTCTCTATCCTTATAACTTTTATTATTATGCTTATTACTATTATTATTATCCTTACTACGATTATTATTATCGCTATGACTGTTATTATTATCGTTATTCTATTATTACTATCCCTATTACTCTTGTCTTTATCCTTATAACTATTATTATTTCCCTTATTACTATTATTATTATCATTATAACTGTTATTATTATCCTTATTACTAGTATTATTATCTCTATAACTATTATTGTTATCCTTACTACTATTATTATTATCGCTATGACTGTTATTATTATCCTTATTCTATTATTACTATTCCTATTACTCTTCTCTTTATCGTTATAACTATTATTATTATCCTTATAACTATTATTATTATCCTTATTACTATTATTATTATCGCTATGACTGTTATTATTATTCTTATTCTATTATTACTATCCCTATTACTCTTGTCTTTATCCTGATAATTATTATTATTTCCCTTATTACAATTATTATTATCGCTATAACTATTATTGTTATGCTTATTACTATTATTATTAGCACTAAAACTATTATTATTAGCACTAAAACTATTATTATTATCCTTATTACTATTATTATTATCGCTATGACTGCTATTGTTATACTTATTCTATTATTACTATCCCTATTACTCTTGTCTTTATCCTTATAACTATTATTGTTATGCTTATTACTATTATTATTAGCACTAAAACTATTATTATTAGCACTAAAACTATTATTATTATCCTTACTACTGTTATTATTATCGCTATGACTGTTACTATTATACTTATTCTATTATTACTATCCCTATTACTCTTGTCTTTATCCTTATAACTATTATTGTTATGCTTATTACTATTATTATTAGCACTAAAACTATTATTATTATCATTATAACTGTTACTATTATCCTTATTACTAGTATTATTATCTCTATAACTATTATTGTTATCCTCATTACTATTATTATTATCGCTATAACTATTATTATTATCCTTATCACTATTATTACTAGCACTATAACTATTTTTTTTATCCTTATTACTATTATTATTATTGCTATAACTGTTATTATTATCCTTATTCTATTATTACTATCCCTATTACTCTTCTCTTTATCCTTATAACTATTATTATTATCCTTATAACTATTATTATTATCCTTATTACTATTATTATTATCGCTATGACTGTTATTATTATACTTATTCTATTATTACTATCCCTATTACTCTTGTCTTTATCCTGATAATTATTATTATTTCCCTTATTACAATTATTATTATCGCTATAACTATTATTGTTATGCTTATTACTATTATTATTAGCACTAAAACTATTATTATTATCCTTATTACTATTATTATTATCGCTATGACTGTTATTATTATCCTTATTGTATTATTAATATCCCTATTACTCTTGTCTTTATCCTTACAACTATTATTATTATGCTTATTACTATTATTATTATCGCTATAACTGTTATTATTATCCTTACTACTATCATTATTATCGCTATGACTGTTATTATTATCCTTATTCTTTTATTACTATCCCTATTACTCTTGTCTTTATCCTTATAACTATTATTATTATCGCTATAACTATTATTATTATCGTTATGACTGTTATTATTATCCTTATTGTACTATTACTATCCCTATTACTCTTGTCTTTATCCTTATAACTATTATTATTATCCTTATTACTATTATTATTATCGCTATAACTATTATTATTATCCTTATTACTATTATTATCGCTATGACTGTTATTATTATCCTTATTCTACTATTACTATCCCTATTACTCTTGTCTCTATCCTTATAACTTTTATTATTATGCTTATTACTATTATTATTATCCTTACTACGATTATTATTATCGCTATGACTGTTATTAGTATCGTTATTCTATTATTACTATCCCTATTATTCTTGTCTTTATCCTTATAACTATTATTATTTCCCTTATTACTATTATTATTATCATTATAACTGTTATTATTATCCTTATTACTAGTATTAGTATCTCTATAACTATTATTGTTATCATCATTACTATTATTATTATCGCTATGACTGTTATTATTATCCTTATTCTATTATTACTTTCCCTATTACTCTTCACTTTATCCTTATAACTATTATCATTGTCCTTATTACTATTATTATTATCGCTATGACTCTTGTCTTTATCCTTATAACTATTATTGTTATGCTTATTACTATTGTTATTAGCACTAAAACTATTATTATTATCCTTACTACTATTATTATTATCGCTATGACTGTTATTATTATCCTTATTCTATTATTACTATCCCTATTACTCTTCTCTTTATCCTTATAACTAATATTATTATCCTTATAACTATTATTATTATCCTTATAACTATTATTATTATCCTTATTACTATTATTATTATCGCTATGACTGTTATTATTATTCTTATTCTATTATTACTATCCCTATTACTCTTGTCTTTATCCTGATAATTATTATTATTTCCCTTATTACAATTAGTATTATCGCTATAACTATTATTGTTATGCTTATTACCATTATTATTAGCACTAAAACTATTATTATTATCCTTACTACGATTATTATTATCGCTATGACTGTTATTATTATCGTTATTCTATTATTACTATCCCTATTACGCTTGTCTTTATCCTTATAACTATTATTATTTCCCTTATTACTATTATTATTATCATTATAACTGTTATTATTATCCTTATTACTAGTATTATTATCTCTATAACTATTATTGTTATCATCATTACTATTATTATTATCGCTATGACTGTTATTATTATCCTTATTCTATTATTACTTTCCCTATTAATCTTCACTTTATCCTTATAACTATTATCATTGTCCTTATTACTATTATTATTATCGCTATAACTGTTATTATTATCCATATTACTAGTATTATTAGCACTATAACTGTTATGTTTATCCTTATTACTATTATTATTCGCACTATAACTATTATTATTATCCTTATTACTATTATTATTATCGCTATGACTGTTATTATTATCCTTATTCTACTATTACTATCCCTACTACTCTTGTCTCTATCCTTATAACTATTATTATTATCCTTATTACTATTATTATTCTCGCTATGACTGTTATTATTATACTTATTCTATTATTACTATCCATATAACTCTTGTCTCTATCCTTATAACTATTATTATTATCGCTATGACTGTTATTATTATACTTATTCTATTATTACTATCCCTATTAGTCTTGTCTTTACCCTTATAACTATTATTATTATCGCTATAACTATTATTATTATCGCTATGACTGTTATTATTATCCTTATTCTACTATTACTATCCCTATTACTCTTCTCTTTATCCTTATAACTGTTATTACTATCCTTATAACTATTATTATTATCCTTATTACTATTATTATTATCGCTATGACTGTTATTATTATACTTATTCTATTATTGCTATCCCCATTACTCTTGTCTTTATCCTGATAATTATTATTATTTCCCTTATTACTATTATTATTATCATTATAACTGTTATTATTATCCTTATTACTAGTATTATTATCTCTATAACTATTATTGTTATCCTCATTACTATTATTATTATCGCTATAACTATTATTATTATCCTTATCACTATTATTACTAGCACTATAACTATTATGTTTATCCTTATTACTATTATTATTATTGCTATAACTGTTATTATTATCCTTATTCTATTATTACTATCCCTATTACTCTTCTCTTTATCCTTATAACTATTATTATTATCCTTATAACTATTATTATTATCCTTATTACTATTATTATTATCGCTATGACTGTTATTATTATACTTATTCTATTATTACTATCCCTATTAGTCTTGTCTTTACCCTTATAACTATTATTATTATCGCTATAACTATTATTATTATCGCTATGACTGTTATTATTATCCTTATTCTATTATTACTATCCCTATTACTCTTCTCTTTATCCTTATAACTGTTATTACTATCCTTATAACTATTATCATTGTCCTTATTACTATTATTATTATCGCTATAACTGTTATTATTATCCTTATTACAAGTATTATTAGCACTATAACTGTTATGTTTATCCTTATTACTATTATTATTCGCACTATAACTATTATTATTATCCTTGTTACTATTATTATTATCGCTATGACTGTTATTATTATACTTATTCTATTATTACTATCCCTATTACTCTTGTCTTTATCCTTACAACTATTATTATTATGCTTATTACTATTATTATTATCGCTATAACTGTTATTATTATCCTTACTACTATTATTATTATCGCTATGACTGTTATTATTATCCTTATTCTATTATTACTATCCCCATTACTCTTCTCTTTATCCTTATAACTATTATTATTATCCTTATTACTATTATTATTATCGCTATAACTATTAATATTATCGCTATGACTGTTATTATTATCCTTATTCTACTATTACTATCCCTACTACTCTTGTCTCTATCCTTATAACTATTATTAATATGCTTATTACTATTATTATTATCGCTATAACTATTATTATTATCCTTACTACTATTATTATTATCATCGCTATGACTGTTATTATTATCCTTATTCTATTATTACTATCCCTATTACTCTTGTCTTTATCCTTATAACTATTATTATTATCGCTATAACTATTATTATTATCGCTATAACTATTATTATTATCCTTATTACTATTATTATCGCTATGACTGTTATTATTATCCTTATTCTACTATTACTATCCCTTTTACTCTTGTCTCTATCCTTATAACTTTTATTATTATGCTTATTACTATTATTATTATCGCTATAACTATTATTATTATCCTTACTACGATTATTATTATCGCTATGACTGTTATTATTATCGTTATTCTATTATTACTATCCCTATTACTCTTGTCTTTATCCTTATAACTATTATTGTTATGCTTATTACTATTATTATTAGCACTAAAACTATTATTATTATCCTTACTACTGTTATTATTATCGCTATGACTGTTACTATTATACTTATTCTATTATTACTATCCCTATTACTCTTGTCTTTATCCTTATAACTATTATTGTTATGCTTATTACTATTATTATTAGCACTAAAACTATTATTATTATCATTATAACTGTTATTATTATCCTTATTACTAGTATTATTATCTCTATAACTATTATTGTTATCCTCATTACTATTATTATTATCGCTATAACTATTATTATTATCCTTATCACTATTATTACTAGCACTATAACTATTATGTTTATCCTTATTACTATTATTATTATTGCTATAACTGTTATTATTATCCTTATTCTATTATTACTATCCCTATTACTCTTGTCTTTATCCTTATAACTATTATTGTTATGCTTATTACTATTATTATTAGCACTAAAACTATTATTATTAGCACTAAAACTATTATTATTATCCTTATTACTATTATTATTATCGCTATGACTGTTATTATTATACTTATTCTATTATTACTATCCCTATTACTCTTGTCTTTATCCTTATAACTATTATTGTTATGCTTATTACTATTATTATTAGCACTAAAAGTTATATTATTAGCACTAAAACTATTATTATTATCCTTACTACTGTTATTATTATCGCTATGACTGTTACTATTATACTTATTCTATTATTACTATCCCTATTACTCTTGTCTTTATCCTTATAACTATTTTTGTTATGCTTATTACTATTATTATTAGCACTAAAACTATTATTATTATCATTATAACTGTTATTATTATCCTTATTACTAGTATTATTATCTCTATAACTATTATTGTTATCCTCATTACTATTATTATTATCGCTATAACTATTATTATTATCCTTATCACTATTATTACTAGCACTATAACTATTATGTTTATCCTTATTACTATTATTATTATTGCTATAACTGTTATTATTATCCTTATTCTATTATTACTATCCCTATTACTCTTCTCTTTATCCTTATAACTATTATTATTATCCTTATAACTATTATTATTATCCTTATTACTATTATTATTATCGCTATGACTGTTATTATTATACTTATTCTATTATTACTATCCCTATTACTCTTGTCTTTATCCTTATAACTATTATTGTTATGCTTATTACTATTATTATTAGCACTAAAACTATTATTATTAGCACTAAAACTATTATTATTATCCTTATTACTATTATTATTATCGCTATGACTGTTACTATTATACTTATTCTATTATTACTATCCCTATTACTCTTGTCTTTATCCTTATAACTATTATTGTTATGCTTATTACTATTATTATTAGCACTAAAACTATTATTATTATCATTATAACTGTTATTATTATCCTTATTACTAGTATTATTATCTCTATAACTATTATTGTTATCCTCATTACTATTATTATTATCGCTATAACTATTATTATTATCCTTATCACTATTATTACTAGCACTATAACTATTATGTTTACCCTTATTACTATTATTATTATTGCTATAACTGTTATTATTATCCTTATTCTATTATTACTATCCCTATTACTCTTCTCTTTATCCTTATAACTATTATTATTATCCTTATAACTATTATTATTATCCTTATTACTATTATTATTATCGCTATGACTGTTATTATTATACTTATTCTATTATTACTATCCCTATTACTCTTGTCTTTATCCTTATAACTATTATTGTTATGCTTATTACTATTATTATTAGCACTAAAACTATTATTATTAGCACTAAAACTATTATTATTATCCTTATTACTATTATTATTATCGCTATGACTGTTATTATTATACTTATTCTATTATTACTATCCATATAACTCTTGTCTCTATCCTTATAACTATTATTATTATGCTTATTACTATTATTATTACCCTTATAACTGTTATTATTATCCTTATTACTATTATTATTATCGCTGTGACTGTTATTATTATCCTTATTGTATTATTAATATCCCTATTACTCTTGTCTTTATCCTTACAACTATTATTATTATGCTTATTACTATTATTATTATCGCTATAACTGTTATTATTATCCTTACTACTATCATTATTATCGCTATGACTGTTATTATTATCCTTATTCTATTATTACTATCCCTATTACTCTTGTCTTTATCCTTATAACTATTATTATTATCGCTATAACTATTATTATTATCGTTATGACTGTTATTATTATCCTTATTCTATTATTACTATCCCTATTACTCTTGTCTTTATCCTTATAACTATTATTATTATCCTTACTACTATTATTATTATCGCTATGACTGTTATTATTATCCTTATTCTTTTATTACTATCCCTATTACTCTTGTCTTTATCCTTATAACTATTATTATTATCGCTATAACTATTATTATTATCCTTATTACTATTATTATCGCTATGACTGTTATTATTATCCTTATTCTACTATTACTATCCCTATTACTCTTGTCTTTATCCTGATAATTATTATTATTTCCCTTATTACAATTATTATTATCGCTATAACTATTATTGTTATGCTTATTACTATTATTATTAGCACTAAAACTATTATTATTAGCACTAAAACTATTATTATTATCCTTATTACTATTATTATTATCGCTATGACTGTTATTGTTATACTTATTCTATTATTACTATCCCTATTACTCTTGTCTTTATCCTTATAACTATTATTGTTATGCTTATTACTATTATTATTAGCACTAAAACTATTATTATTAGCACTAAAACTATTATTATTATCCTTACTACTGTTATTATTATCGCTATGACTGTTACTATTATACTTATTCTATTATTACTATCCCTATTACTCTTGTCTTTATCCTTATAACTATTATTGTTATGCTTATTACTATTATTATTAGCACTAAAACTATTATTATTATCATTATAACTGTTACTATTATCCTTATTACTAGTATTATTATCTCTATAACTATTATTGTTATCCTCATTACTATTATTATTATCGCTATAACTATTATTATTATCCTTATCACTATTATTACTAGCACTATAACTATTTTTTTTATCCTTATTACTATTATTATTATTGCTATAACTGTTATTATTATCCTTATTCTATTATTACTATCCCTATTACTCTTCTCTTTATCCTTATAACTATTATTATTATCCTTATAACTATTATTATTATCCTTATAACTATTATTATTATCCTTATTACTATTATTATTATCGCTATGACTGTTATTATTATACTTATTCTATTATTACTATCCCTATTACTCTTGTCTTTATCCTTATAACTATTATTGTTATGCTTATTACTATTATTATTAGCACTAAAACTATTATTATTATCCTTATTACTATTATTATTATCGCTATGACTGTTATTATTATACTTATTCTATTATTACTATCCATATAACTCTTGTCTCTATCCTTATAACTATTATTATTATGCTTATTACTATTATTATTACCACTATAACTGTTATTATTATCCTTATTACTATTATTATTATCGCTATGAATGTTATTATTATACTTATTCTATTATTACTATCCCTAATACTCTTGTCTTTATCCTTATAACTATTATTGTTATGATTATTATTATTGTTATTAGCACTAAAACTATTATTATTATCCTTACTACTATTATTATTATCGCTATGACTGTTATTATTGTCCTTATTCTATTATTACTATCCCTATTACTCTTCTCTTTATCCTTATAACTGTTATTACTATCCTTATAACTATTATTATTATCCTTATTACTATTATTATTATCGCTATGACTGTTATTATTATACTTATTCTATTATTACTATCCATATAACTCTTGTCTCTGTCCTTATAACTATTATTATTATCGCTATGACTGTTATTATTATACTTATTCTATTATTACTATCCCTATTAGTCTTGTCTTTACCCTTATAACTATTATTATTATCGCTATAACTATTATTATTATCGCTATGACTGTTATTATTATCCTTATTCTATTATTACTATCCCCATTACTCTTCTCTTTATCCTTATAACTGTTATTACTATCCTTATAACTATTATCATTGTCCTTATTACTATTATTAATATCGCTATAACTGTTATTATTATCCTTATTACTAGTATTATTAGCACTATAACTGTTATGTTTATCCTTATTACTATTATCATTCGCACTATAACTATTATTATTATCCTTATTACTATTATTATTATCGCTATGACTGTTATTATTATACTTATTCTATTATTACTATCCCTATTACTCTTGTCTTTATCCTTATAACTATTATTGTTATGCTTATTACTATTTATATTATCGCTATAACTGTTATTATTATCCTTACTACTATTATTATTATCGCTATGACTGTTATTATTATCCTTATTCTATTATTACTATCCCCATTACTCTTCTCTTTATCCTTATAACTATTATTATTATCCTTATTACTATTATTATTATCGCTATAACTATTAATATTATCGCTATGACTGTTATTATTATCCTTATTCTACTATTACTATCCCTACTACTCTTGTCTCTATCCTTATAACTATTATTAATATGCTTATTACTATTATTATTATCGCTATAACTATTATTATTATCCTTACTACTATTATTATTATCGCTATGACTGTTATTATTATCCTTATTCTATTATTACTATCCCTATTACTCTTGTCTTTATCCTTATAACTATTATTATTATCGCTATAACTATTATTATTATCGCTATAACTATTATTATTATCCTTATTACTATTATTATCGCTATGACTGTTATTATTATCCTTATTCTACTATTACTATCCCTTTTACTCTTGTCTCTATCCTTATAACTTTTATTATTATGCTTATTACTATTATTATTATCGCTATAACTATTATTATTATCCTTACTACGATTATTATTATCGCTATGACTGATATTATTATCGTTATTCTATTATTACTATCCCTATTACTCTTGTCTTTATCCTTATAACTATTATTGTTATGCTTATTACTATTATTATTAGCACTAAAACTATTATTATTATCATTATAACTGTTACTATTATCCTTATTACTAGTATTATTATCTCTATAACTATTATTGTTATCCTCATTACTATTATTATTATCGCTATAACTATTATTATTATCCTTATCACTATTATTACTAGCACTATAACTATTTTTTTTATCCTTATTACTATTATTATTATTGCTATAACTGTTATTATTATCCTTATTCTATTATTACTATCCCTATTACTCTTCTCTTTATCCTTATAACTATTATTATTATCCTTATAACTATTATTATTATCCTTATTACTATTATTATTATCGCTATGACTGTTATTATTATACTTATTCTATTATTACTATCCATATAACTCTTGTCTCTATCCTTATAACTATTATTATTATCGCTATGACTGTTATTATTATACTTATTCTATTATTACTATCCCTATTAGTCTTGTCTTTACCCTTATAACTACTATTATTATCGCTATAACTATTATTATTATCGCTATGACTGTTATTATTATCCTTATTCTATTATTACTATCCCCATTACTCTTCTCTTTATCCTTATAACTGTTATTACTATCCTTATAACTATTATCATTGTCCTTATTACTATTATTATTATCGCTATAACTGTTATTATTATCCTTATTACTAGTATTATTAGCACTATAACTGTTATGTTTATCCTTATTACTATTATCATTCGCACTATAACTATTATTATTATCCTTATTACTATTATTATTATCGCTATGACTGTTATTATTATACTTATTCTATTATTACTATCCCTATTACTCTTGTCTTTATCCTTATAACTATTATTGTTATGCTTATTACTATTTATATTATCGCTATAACTGTTATTATTATCCTTACTACTATTATTATTATCGCTATGACTGTTATTATTATCCTTATTCTATTATTACTATCCCCATTACTCTTCTCTTTATCCTTATAACTATTATTATTATCCTTATTACTATTATTATTATCGCTATAACTATTAATATTATCGCTATGACTGTTATTATTATCCTTATTCTACTATTACTATCCCTACTACTCTTGTCTCTATCCTTATAACTATTATTAATATGCTTATTACTATTATTATTATCGCTATAACTATTATTATTATCCTTACTACTATTATTATTATCGCTATGACTGTTATTATTATCCTTATTCTATTATTACTATCCCTATTACTCTTGTCTTTATCCTTATAACTATTATTATTATCGCTATAACTATTATTATTATCGCTATAACTATTATTATTATCCTTATTACTATTATTATCGCTATGACTGTTATTATTATCCTTATTCTACTATTACTATCCCTTTTACTCTTGTCTCTATCCTTATAACTTTTATTATTATGCTTATTACTATTATTATTATCGCTATAACTATTATTATTATCCTTACTACGATTATTATTATCGCTATGACTGTTATTATTATCGTTATTCTATTATTACTATCCCTATTACTCTTGTCTTTATCCTTATAACTATTATTGTTATGCTTATTACTATTATTATTAGCACTAAAACTATTATTATTATCCTTATTACTATTATTATCGCTATGACTGTTATTATTATCCTTATTCTACTATTACTATCCCTATTACTCTTGTCTCTATCCTTATAACTTTTATTATTATGCTTATTACTATTATTATTATCCTTACTACGATTATTATTATCGCTATGACTGTTATTATTATCGTTATTCTATTATTACTATCCCTATTACGCTTGTCTTTATCCTTATAACTATTATTATTTCCCTTATTACTATTATTATTATCATTATAACTGTTATTATTATCCTTATTACTAGTATTATTATCTCTATAACTATTATTGTTATCATCATTACTATTATTATTATCGCTATGACTGTTATTATTATCCTTATTCTATTATTACTTTCCCTATTAATCTTCACTTTATCCTTATAACTATTATCATTGTCCTTATTACTATTATTATTATCGCTATAACTGTTATTATTATCCTTATTACTAGTATTATTAGCACTATAACTGTTATGTTTATCCTTATTACTATTATTATTCGCACTATAACTATTATTATTATCCTTATTACTATTATTATTATCGCTATGACTGTTATTATTATCCTTATTCTACTATTACTATCCCTACTACTCTTGTCTCTATCCTTATAACTATTATTATTATCCGTATTACTATTATTATTCTCGCTATGACTGTTATTATTATACTTATTCTATTATTACTATCCATATAACTCTTGTCTCTATCCTTATAACTATTATTATTATCGCTATGACTGTTATTATTATACTTATTCTATTATTGCTATCCCCATTACTCTTGTCTTTATCCTGATAATTATTATTATTTCCCTTATTACTATTATTATTATCATTATAACTGTTATTATTATCCTTATTACTAGTATTATTATCTCTATAACTATTATTGTTATCATCATTACTATTATTATTATCGCTATGACTGTTATTATTATCCTTATTGTATTATTAATATTCCTATTACTCTTGTCTTTATCCTTACAACTATTATTATTATGCTTATTACTATTATTATTATCGCTATAACTGTTATTATTATCCTTACTACTATTATTATTATCGCTATGACTGTTATTATTATCCTTATTCTACTATTACTATCCCTACTCCTCTTGTCTCTATGCTTATAACTATTATTAATATGCTTATTACTATTATTATTATCGCTATAACTGTTATTATTATGCTTACTACTATTATTATTATCGCTATGACTGTTATTATTATCCTTATTCTATTATTACTATCCCTATTACTCTTGTCTTTACCCTTATAACTATTATTATTATCGCTATAACTATTATTATTATCGCTATGACTGTTATTATTATCCTTATTGTATTATTAATATCCCTATTACTCTTGTCTTTATCCTTACAACTATTATTATTATGCTTATTACTATTATTATTATCGCTATAACTGTTATTATTATCCTTACTAATATTATTATTATCGCTATGACTGTTATTATTATCCTTATTCTACTATTACTATCCCTACTACTCTTGTCTGTATCCTTATAACTATTATTAATATGCTTATTACTATTATTATTATCGCTATAACTATTATTATTATCCTTACTACTATTATTATTATCGCTATGACTGTTATTATTATCCTTATTCTATTATTACTATCCCTATTACTCTTGTCTTTATCCTTATAACTATTATTATTATCGCTATAACTATTATTATTATCGCTATAACTATTATTATTATCCTTATTACTATTATTATCGCTATGACTGTTATTATTATCCTTATTCTACTATTACTATCCCTTTTACTCTTGTCTCTATCCTTATAACTTTTATTATTATGCTTATTACTATTATTATTATCGCTATAACTATTATTATTATCCTTACTACGATTATTATTATCGCTATGACTGTTATTATTATCGTTATTCTATTATTACTATACCTATTACTCTTGTCTTTATCCTTATAACTATTATTGTTATGCTTATTACTATTATTATTAGCACTAAAACTATTATTATTATCCTTACTACTGTTATTATTATCGCTATGACTGTTACTATTATACTTATTCTATTATTACTATCCATATTACTCTTGTCTTTATCCTTATAACTATTATTGTTATGCTTATTACTATTATTATTAGCACTAAAACTATTATTATTATCATTATAACTGTTATTATTATCCTTATTACTAGTATTATTATCTCTATAACTATTATTGTTATCCTCATTACTATTATTATTATCGCTATAACTATTATTATTATCCTTATCACTATTATTACTAGCACTATAACTATTATGTTTATCCTTATTACTATTATTATTATTGCTATAACTGTTATTATTATCCTTATTCTATTATTACTATCCCTATTACTCTTCTCTTTATCCTTAAAACTATTATTATTATCCTTATAACTATTATTATTATCCTTATTACTATTATTATTATCGCTATGACTGTTATTATTATACTTATTCTATTATTACTATCCCTATTACTCTTGTCTTTATCCTTATAACTATTATTGTTATGCTTATTACTATTATTATTAGCACTAAAACTATTATTATTATCATTATAACTGTTATTATTATCCTTATTACTAGTATTATTATCTCTATAACTATTATTGTTATCCTCATTACTATTATTATTATCGCTATAACTATTATTATTATCCTTATTGTATTATTAATATCCCTATTACTCTTGTCTTTATCCTTACAACTATTATTATTATGCTTATTACTATTATTATTATCGCTATAACTGTTATTATTATCCTTACTAGTATTATTATTATCGCTATGACTGTTATTATTATCCTTATTCTATTATTACTATCCCTATTACTCTTCTCTTTATCCTTATAACTGTTATTATTATCCTTATTACAAGTATTATTGGCACTATAACTGTTATGTTTATCCTTATTACTATTATTATTCGCACTATAACTATTATTATTATCCTTGTTACTATTATTATTATCGCTATGACTGTTATTATTATACTTATTCTATTATTACTATCCCTATTACTCTTGTCTTTATCCTTATAACTATTATTGTTATGCTTATTACTATTGTTATTAGCACTAAAACTATTATTATTATCCTTACTACTATTATTATTATCGCTATGACTGTTATTATTATACTTATTCTATTATTACTATCCCTATTACTCTTGTCTTTATCCTGATAATTATTATTATTTCCCTTATTACAATTATTATTATCGCTATAACTATTATTGTTATGCTTATTACTATTATTATTGGCACTAAAACTATTATTATTAGCACTAAAACTATTATTATTAGCACTAAAACTATTATTATTATCCTTATTACTATTATTATCATCGCTATGACTGTTATTATTATACTTATTCTATTATTACTATCCATATAACTCTTGTCTCTATCCTTATAACTATTATTATTATGCTTATTACTATTATTATTACCCTTATAACTGTTATTATTATCCTTATTACTATTATTATTATCGCTATGACTGTTATTATTATCCTTATTGTATTATTAATATCCCTATTACTCTTGTCTTTATCCTTACAACTATTATTATTATGCTTATTACTATTATTATTATCGCTATAACTGTTATTATTATCCTTACTACTATCATTATTATCGCTATGACTGTTATTATTATCCTTATTCTATTATTACTATCCCTATTACTCTTGTCTTTATCCTTATAACTATTATTATTATCCTTACTACTATTATTATTATCGCTATGACTGTTATTATTATCCTTATTCTTTTATTACTATCCCTATTACTCTTGTCTTTATCCTTATAACTATTATTATTATCGCTATAACTATTATTATTATCGTTATGACTGTTATTATTATCCTTATTGTACTATTACTATCCCTATTACTCTTGTCTTTATCCTTATAACTATTATTATTATCCTTATTACTATTATTATTATCGCTATAACTATTATTATTATCCTTATTACTATTATTATCGTTATGACTGTTATTATTATCCTTATTGTACTATTACTATCCCTATTACTCTTGTCTTTATCCTTATAACTATTATTATTATCGCTATAACTATTATTATTATCGTTATGACTGTTATTATTATCCTTATTGTACTATTACTATCCCTATTACTCTTGTCTTTATCCTTATAACTATTATTATTATCCTTATTACTATTATTATTATCGCTATAACTATTATTATTATCCTTATTACTATTATTATCGTTATGACTGTTATTATTATCCTTATTGTACTATTACTATCCCTATTACTCTTGTCTTTATCCTTATAACTATTATTATTATCCTTATTACTATTATTATTATCGCTATAACTATTATTATTATCCTTATTACTATTATTATCGCTATGACTGTTATTATTATCCTTATTCTACTATTACTATCCCTATTACTCTTGTCTCTATCCTTATAACTTTTATTATTATGCTTATTACTATTATTATTATCCTTACTACGATTATTATTATCGCTATGACTGTTATTATTATCGTTATTCTATTATTACTATCCCTATTACTCTTGTCTTTATCCTTATAACTATTATTATTTCCCTTATTACTATTATTATTATCATTATAACTGTTATTATTATCCTTATTACTAGTATTATTATCTCTATAACTATTATTGTTATCATCATTATTATTATTATTATCGCTATGACTGTTATTATTATCCTTATTCTATTATTACTTTCCCTATTACTCTTCACTTTATCCTTATAACTATTATCATTGTCCTTATTACTATTATTATTATCGCTATAACTGTTATTATTATCCTTATTACTAGTATTATTAGCACTATAACTGTTATGTTTATCCTTATTACTATTATTATTCGCACTATAACTATTATTATTATCCTTATTACTATTATTATTATCGCTATGACTCTTGTCTTTATCCTTATAACTATTATTGTTATGCTTATTACTATTGTTATTAGCACTAAAACTATTATTATTATCCTTATTACTATTATTATTATCGCTATGACTGTTATTATTATACTTATTCTATTATTACTATCCATATAACTCTTGTCTCTATCCTTATAACTATTATTATTATGCTTATTACTATTATTATTACCACTATAACTGTTATTATTATCCTTATTACTATTATTATTATCGCTATGACTGTTATTATTATACTTATTCTATTATTACTATCCCTAATAATCTTGTCTTTATCCTTATAACTATTATTGTTATGCTTATTATTATTGTTATTTGCACTAAAACTATTATTATTATCCTTACTACTATTATTATTATCGCTATGACTGTTATTATTATACTTATTCTATTATTACTATCCCTATTACTCTTGTCTTTATCCTTATAACTATTATTATTTCCCTTATTACTATTATTATTATCATTATAACTGTTATTATTATCCTTATTACTAGTATTATTATCTCTATAACTATTATTGTTATCATCATTACTATTATTATTATCGCTATGACTGTTATTATTATACTTATTCTATTATTACTATCCCTATTACTCTTGTCTTTATCCTTATAACTATTATTGTTATGCTTATTACTATTATTATTAGCACTAAAACTATTATTATTATCATTATAACTGTTACTATTATCCTTATTACTAGTATTATTATCTCTATAACTATTATTGTTATCCTCATTACTATTATTATTATCGCTATAACTATTATTATTATCCTTATCACTATTATTACTAGCACTATAACTATTTTTTTTATCCTTATTACTATTATTATTATTGCTATAACTGTTATTATTATCCTTATTCTATTATTACTATCCCTATTACTCTTGTCTTTATCCTTATAACTATTATTATTATCGCTATAACTATTATTATTATCGCTATAACTATTATTATTATCCTTATTACTATTATTATCGCTATGACTGTTATTATTATCCTTATTCTACTATTACTATCCCTTTTACTCTTGTCTCTATCCTTATAACTTTTATTATTATGCTTATTACTATTATTATTATCGCTATAACTATTATTATTATCCTTACTACGATTATTATTATCGCTATGACTGTTATTATTATCGTTATTCTATTATTACTATACCTATTACTCTTGTCTTTATCCTTATAACTATTATTGTTATGCTTATTACTATTATTATTAGCACTAAAACTATTATTATTATCCTTACTACTGTTATTATTATCGCTATGACTGTTACTATTATACTTATTCTATTATTACTATCCATATTACTCTTGTCTTTATCCTTATAACTATTATTGTTATGCTTATTACTATTATTATTAGCACTAAAACTATTATTATTATCATTATAACTGTTATTATTATCCTTATTACTAGTATTATTATCTCTATAACTATTATTGTTATCCTCATTACTATTATTATTATCGCTATAACTATTATTATTATCCTTATCACTATTATTACTAGCACTATAACTATTATGTTTATCCTTATTACTATTATTATTATTGCTATAACTGTTATTATTATCCTTATTCTATTATTACTATCCCTATTACTCTTCTCTTTATCCTTAAAACTATTATTATTATCCTTATAACTATTATTATTATCCTTATTACTATTATTATTATCGCTATGACTGTTATTATTATACTTATTCTATTATTACTATCCCTATTACTCTTGTCTTTATCCTTATAACTATTATTGTTATGCTTATTACTATTATTATTAGCACTAAAACTATTATTATTATCATTATAACTGTTATTATTATCCTTATTACTAGTATTATTATCTCTATAACTATTATTGTTATCCTCATTACTATTATTATTATCGCTATAACTATTATTATTATCCTTATTGTATTATTAATATCCCTATTACTCTTGTCTTTATCCTTACAACTATTATTATTATGCTTATTACTATTATTATTATCGCTATAACTGTTATTATTATCCTTACTAGTATTATTATTATCGCTATGACTGTTATTATTATCCTTATTCTATTATTACTATCCCTATTACTCTTCTCTTTATCCTTATAACTGTTATTATTATCCTTATTACAAGTATTATTGGCACTATAACTGTTATGTTTATCCTTATTACTATTATTATTCGCACTATAACTATTATTATTATCCTTGTTACTATTATTATTATCGCTATGACTGTTATTATTATACTTATTCTATTATTACTATCCCTATTACTCTTGTCTTTATCCTTATAACTATTATTGTTATGCTTATTACTATTGTTATTAGCACTAAAACTATTATTATTATCCTTACTACTATTATTATTATCGCTATGACTGTTATTATTATACTTATTCTATTATTACTATCCCTATTACTCTTGTCTTTATCCTGATAATTATTATTATTTCCCTTATTACAATTATTATTATCGCTATAACTATTATTGTTATGCTTATTACTATTATTATTGGCACTAAAACTATTATTATTAGCACTAAAACTATTATTATTAGCACTAAAACTATTATTATTATCCTTATTACTATTATTATCATCGCTATGACTGTTATTATTATACTTATTCTATTATTACTATCCATATAACTCTTGTCTCTATCCTTATAACTATTATTATTATGCTTATTACTATTATTATTACCCTTATAACTGTTATTATTATCCTTATTACTATTATTATTATCGCTATGACTGTTATTATTATCCTTATTGTATTATTAATATCCCTATTACTCTTGTCTTTATCCTTACAACTATTATTATTATGCTTATTACTATTATTATTATCGCTATAACTGTTATTATTATCCTTACTACTATCATTATTATCGCTATGACTGTTATTATTATCCTTATTCTATTATTACTATCCCTATTACTCTTGTCTTTATCCTTATAACTATTATTATTATCCTTACTACTATTATTATTATCGCTATGACTGTTATTATTATCCTTATTCTTTTATTACTATCCCTATTACTCTTGTCTTTATCCTTATAACTATTATTATTATCGCTATAACTATTATTATTATCGTTATGACTGTTATTATTATCCTTATTGTACTATTACTATCCCTATTACTCTTGTCTTTATCCTTATAACTATTATTATTATCCTTATTACTATTATTATTATCGCTATAACTATTATTATTATCCTTATTACTATTATTATCGTTATGACTGTTATTATTATCCTTATTGTACTATTACTATCCCTATTACTCTTGTCTTTATCCTTATAACTATTATTATTATCGCTATAACTATTATTATTATCGTTATGACTGTTATTATTATCCTTATTGTACTATTACTATCCCTATTACTCTTGTCTTTATCCTTATAACTATTATTATTATCCTTATTACTATTATTATTATCGCTATAACTATTATTATTATCCTTATTACTATTATTATCGTTATGACTGTTATTATTATCCTTATTGTACTATTACTATCCCTATTACTCTTGTCTTTATCCTTATAACTATTATTATTATCCTTATTACTATTATTATTATCGCTATAACTATTATTATTATCCTTATTACTATTATTATCGCTATGACTGTTATTATTATCCTTATTCTACTATTACTATCCCTATTACTCTTGTCTCTATCCTTATAACTTTTATTATTATGCTTATTACTATTATTATTATCCTTACTACGATTATTATTATCGCTATGACTGTTATTATTATCGTTATTCTATTATTACTATCCCTATTACTCTTGTCTTTATCCTTATAACTATTATTATTTCCCTTATTACTATTATTATTATCATTATAACTGTTATTATTATCCTTATTACTAGTATTATTATCTCTATAACTATTATTGTTATCATCATTATTATTATTATTATCGCTATGACTGTTATTATTATCCTTATTCTATTATTACTTTCCCTATTACTCTTCACTTTATCCTTATAACTATTATCATTGTCCTTATTACTATTATTATTATCGCTATAACTGTTATTATTATCCTTATTACTAGTATTATTAGCACTATAACTGTTATGTTTATCCTTATTACTATTATTATTCGCACTATAACTATTATTATTATCCTTATTACTATTATTATTATCGCTATGACTCTTGTCTTTATCCTTATAACTATTATTGTTATGCTTATTACTATTGTTATTAGCACTAAAACTATTATTATTATCCTTATTACTATTATTATTATCGCTATGACTGTTATTATTATACTTATTCTATTATTACTATCCATATAACTCTTGTCTCTATCCTTATAACTATTATTATTATGCTTATTACTATTATTATTACCACTATAACTGTTATTATTATCCTTATTACTATTATTATTATCGCTATGACTGTTATTATTATACTTATTCTATTATTACTATCCCTAATAATCTTGTCTTTATCCTTATAACTATTATTGTTATGCTTATTATTATTGTTATTTGCACTAAAACTATTATTATTATCCTTACTACTATTATTATTATCGCTATGACTGTTATTATTATACTTATTCTATTATTACTATCCCTATTACTCTTGTCTTTATCCTTATAACTATTATTATTTCCCTTATTACTATTATTATTATCATTATAACTGTTATTATTATCCTTATTACTAGTATTATTATCTCTATAACTATTATTGTTATCATCATTACTATTATTATTATCGCTATGACTGTTATTATTATACTTATTCTATTATTACTATCCCTATTACTCTTGTCTTTATCCTTATAACTATTATTGTTATGCTTATTACTATTATTATTAGCACTAAAACTATTATTATTATCATTATAACTGTTACTATTATCCTTATTACTAGTATTATTATCTCTATAACTATTATTGTTATCCTCATTACTATTATTATTATCGCTATAACTATTATTATTATCCTTATCACTATTATTACTAGCACTATAACTATTTTTTTTATCCTTATTACTATTATTATTATTGCTATAACTGTTATTATTATCCTTATTCTATTATTACTATCCCTATTACTCTTCTCTTTATCCTTATAACTATTATTATTATCCTTATAACTATTATTATTATCCTTATTACTATTATTATTATCGCTATGACTGTTATTATTATACTTATTCTATTATTACTATCCCTATTACTCTTGTCTTTATCCTTATAACTATTATTGTTATGCTTATTACTATTATTATTAGCACTAAAACTATTATTATTATCCTTATTACTATTATTATTATCGCTATGACTGTTATTATTATACTTATTCTATTATTACTATCCATATAACTCTTGTCTCTATCCTTATAACTATTATTATTATGCTTATTACTATTATTATTACCACTATAACTGTTATTATTATCCTTATTACTATTATTATTATCGCTATGACTGTTATTATTATACTTATTCTATTATTACTATCCCTAATACTCTTGTCTTTATCCTTATAACTATTATTGTTATGCTTATTATTATTGTTATTAGCACTAAAACTATTATTATTATCCTTACTACTATTATTATTATCGCTATGACTGTTATTATTGTCCTTATTCTATTATTACTATCCCTATTACTCTTCTCTTTATCCTTATAACTGTTATTACTATCCTTATAACTATTATTATTATCCTTATTACTATTATTATTATCGCTATGACTGTTATTATTATACTTCTTCTATTATTGCTATCCCCATTACTCTTGTCTTTATCCTGATAATTATTATTATTTCCCTTATTACTATTATTATTATCATTATAACTGTTATTATTATCCTTATTACTAGTATTATTATCACTATAACTATTATTGTTATCCCCATTACTATTATTATTATCGCTATAACTATTATTATTATCCTTATCACTATTATTACTAGCACTATAACTATTATGTTTATCCTTATTACTATTATTATTATTGCTATAACTGTTATTATTATCCTTATTCTATTATTACTATCCCTATTACTCTTCTCTTTATCCTTATAACTATTATTATTATCCTTATAACTATTATTATTATCCTTATTACTATTATTATTATCGCTATGACTGTTATTATTATACTTATTCTATTATTACTATCCCTATTACTCTTGTCTTTATCCTTATAACTATTATTGTTATGCTTATTACTATTATTATTAGCACTAAAACTATTATTATTAGCACTAAAACTATTATTATTATCCTTATTACTATTATTATCATCGCTATGACTGTTATTATTATACTTATTCTATTATTACTATCCATATAACTCTTGTCTCTATCCTTATAACTATTATTATTATGCTTATTACTATTATTATTACCCTTATAACTGTTATTATTATCCTTATTACTATTATTATTATCGCTATGACTGTTATTATTATCCTTATTGTATTATTAATATCCCTATTACTCTTGTCTTTATCCTTACAACTATTATTATTATGCTTATTACTATTATTATTATCGCTATAACTGTTATTATTATCCTTACTACTATCATTATTATCGCTATGACTGTTATTATTATCCTTATTCTATTATTACTATCCCTATTACTCTTGTCTTTATCCTTATAACTATTATTATTATCGCTATAACTATTATTATTATCGTTATGACTGTTATTATTATCCTTATTCTATTATTACTATCCCTATTACTCTTGTCTTTATCCTTATAACTATTATTATTATCCTTACTACTATTATTATTATCGCTATGACTGTTATTATTATCCTTATTCTTTTATTACTATCCCTATTACTCTTCTCTTTATCCTTATAACTATTATTATTATCCTTATAACTATTATTATTATCCTTATTACTATTATTATTATCGCTATGACTGTTATTATTATACTTATTCTATTATTACTATCCCTATTACTCTTGTCTTTATCCTTATAACTATTATTGTTATGCTTATTACTATTATTATTAGCACTAAAACTATTATTATTAGCACTAAAACTATTATTATTATCCTTACTACTGTTATTATTATCGCTATGACTGTTACTATTATACTTATTCTATTATTACTATCCCTATTACTCTTGTCTTTATCCTTATAACTATTATTGTTATGCTTATTACTATTATTATTAGCACTAAAACTATTATTATTATCATTATAACTGTTACTATTATCCTTATTACTAGTATTATTATCTCTATAACTATTATTGTTATCCTCATTACTATTATTATTATCGCTATAACTATTATTATTATCCTTATCACTATTATTACTAGCACTATAACTATTTTTTTTATCCTTATTACTATTATTATTATTGCTATAACTGTTATTATTATCCTTATTCTATTATTACTATCCCTATTACTCTTCTCTTTATCCTTATAACTATTATTATTATCCTTATAACTATTATTATTATCCTTATTACTATTATTATTATCGCTATGACTGTTATTATTATACTTATTCTATTATTACTATCCCTATTACTCTTGTCTTTATCCTTATAACTATTATTGTTATGCTTATTACTATTATTATTAGCACTAAAACTATTATTATTAGCACTAAAACTATTATTATTATCCTTACTACTGTTATTATTATCGCTATGACTGTTACTATTATACTTATTCTATTATTACTATCCCTATTACTCTTGTCTTTATCCTTATAACTATTATTGTTATGCTTATTACTATTATTATTAGCACTAAAACTATTATTATTAGCACTAAAACTATTATTATTATCCTTATTACTATTATTATTATCGCTATGACTGTTATTATTATACTTATTCTATTATTACTATCCATATAACTCTTGTCTCTATCCTTATAACTATTATTATTATGCTTATTACTCTTATTATTACCACTATAACTGTTATTATTATCCTTATTACTATTATTATTATCGCTATGACTGTTATTATTATACTTATTCTATTATTACTATCCCTATTAGTCTTGTCTTTACCCTTACAACTATTATTATTATCGCTATAACTACTATTATTATCGCTATGACTGTTATTATTATCCTTATTCTATTATTACTATCCCTATTACTCTTCTCCTTATCCTTATAACTGTTATTACTAACCTTATAACTATTATCATTGTCCTTATTACTATTATTATTATCGCTATAACTGTTATTATTATCCTTATTACTAGTATTATTAGCACTATAACTGTTATGTTTATCCTTATTACTATTATTATTCGCACTATAACTATTATTATTATCCTTATTACTATTATTATTATCGCTATGACTGTTATTATTATACTTATTCTATTATTACTATCCCTATTACTCTTGTCTTTATCCTTATAACTATTATTGTTATGCTTATTACTATTGTTATTAGCACTAAAACTATTATTATTATCCTTACTACTATTATTATTATCGCTATGACTGTTATTATTATCCTTATTCTATTATTACTATCCCTATTACTCTTCTCTTTATCCTTATAACTATTATTATTATCCTTATAACTATTATTATTATCCTTATTACTATTATTATTATCGCTATGACTGTTATTATTATACTTATTCTATTATTACTATCCCTATTACTCTTGTCTTTATCCTGATAATTATTATTATTGCCCTTATTACAATTATTATTATTGCTATAACTATTATTGTTATGCTTATTACTATTATTATTAGCACTAAAACTATTATTATTAGCACTAAAACGATTATTATTATCCTTATTACTATTATTATTATCGCTATGACTGTTATTATTATCCTATTGTATTATTAATATCCCTATTACTCTTGTCTTTATCCTTACAACTATTATTATTATGCTTATTACAATTAATATTATCGCTATAACTGTTATTATTATCCTTACTACTATTATTATTATCGCTATAACTGTTATTATTATCCTTATTACTAGTATTATTAGCACTATAACTGTTATGTTTATCCTATCACTATTATTATTCGCACTATAAACTATTATTATTATCCTTATTACTATTATTATTATCGCTATGACTGTTATTATTATACTTATTCTATTATTACTATCCCTACTACTCTTGTCCTTTATCCTTAAAACTATTATTGTTATGCTTATACTATTATTATTAGCACTAAAACTATTATTATTATCCTTACTACTGTTATTATTATTCGTATGACTGTTACTATTATACTTATTCTATTATTACTATCCCTATTACTCTTCTCTTTATCCTTATAACTATTATTATTATCCTTATAACTATTATTATTATCCTTATTACTATTATTATTATCGCTATGACTGTTATTATTATACTTATTCTATTATTACTATCCCTATTACTCTTCTCTTTATCCTTATAACTATTATTATTATCCTTATTACTATTATTATTATCGCTATAACTATTATTATTATCGCTATGGACTGTTATCATTATCCTTATTCTATTATTATTTCCCTTATTACTATTATTATTATCGCTATAACTATTATTATTATCCTTATTACTATTATTATCGCTATGACTGTTATATTATCCTTATTCTACTATTACTATCCCTATTACTCCTGTCTCTATCCCTATAACTATTATTATTATGCTTATTACTATTATTATTAGCACTTTAACTATTATTATTATCCTTATTGCTATTATTATTATCGCTATATCTATTATTATTATCCTTACTACTTATTATCATCGCTATGACTGTTATTATTATCCTTATTCTATTATTACTATCCCTATTACTCCTGTCTCTATCCTTATAACTATTATTATTATGCTTATTACTATTATTATTAGCACTTTAACTATTATTATTATCCTTATTGCTATTATTATTATCGCTATTACTATTATTATTATCCTTACTACGATTATTATTATCGCTATGACTGTTATTATTATCGTTATTCTATTATTACTATCCCTATTACTCTTGTCTTTATCCTTATAACTATTATTATTTCCCTTATTACTATTATTATTATCATTATAAACTGTTATTATTATCCTTATTACTAGTATTATTATCTCCATAACTATTATTGTTATCCTCATTACTATTATTATTATCGTTATGACTGTTATTATTATCCTTATTGTACTATTACTATCCCTATTACTCTTGTCTTTATCCTTATAACTATTATTATTATCCTTATTACTATTATTATTATCGCTATAACTATTATTATTATCGCTATGACTGTTATTATTATACTTATTCTATTATTACTATCCCTATTACTCTTGTCTTTATCCTTATAACTATTATTATTATCCTTATAACTATTATTATTATCCTATTACTATTATTATTATCGCTATGACTGTTATTATTATACTTATTCTATTATTACTATCCCTATTACTCTTGTCCTTTATCCTTATAACTATTATTATTTCCCTTATTACTATTATTATTATCATTATAACTGTTATTATTATCCTTATTACTAGTATTATTATCTCTATAACTATTATTGTTATCCTCATTACTATTATTATTATCGCTATAACTATTATTATTATCCTTATCACTATTATTACTAGCACTGTAACTATTATGTTTATCCTTATTACTATTATTATTATCGCTATGACTGTTATTATTATCCTTATTCTATTATTACTATCCCTATTACTCTTCTCTTTATCCTTATTGCTATTATTATTATCGCTATAACTATTAGTATTATCGCTATGACTGTTATTATTATCCTTATTCTACTATTACTATCCCTACTACTCTTGTCTCTATCCTTATAACTATTATTAATATGCTTATTACTATTATTATTATCGCTATAACTATTATTATTGTCCTTATTACTATTATTATTATCGCTATGACTGTTATTATTATACTTATTCTATTATTACTATCCCTATTACTCTTGTCTTTATCCTTATAACTATTATTGTTATGCTTATTACTATTATTATTAGCACTAAAACTATTATTATTAGCACTAAAACTATTATTATTATCCTTATTACTATTATTATTATTATCGCTATGACTGTTATTATTATACTTATTCTATTATTACTATCCATATAACTCTTGTCTTTATCCTTACAACTATTATTATTATGCTTATAACTATTATTATTATCCTTATTACTATTATTATTATCGCTATGACTGTTATTATTATACTTATTCTATTATTACTATCCCTATTACTCTTGTCTTTATCCTTATAACTATTATTGTTATGCTTATTACTATTATTATGAGCAGTAAAACTATTATTATTATCGCTATGACTGTTATTATTATCCTTATTGTATTATTAATATCCCTATTACTCTTGTCTTATCCTTACAACTATTATTATTATGTTTATTACTATTATTATTATCGCTATAACTATTATTATTAAGGCTATAACTATTATTATTATCCTTATTACTATTATTATCGCTATGACTGTTATTATTATCCCTTATTCTATTATTACTATCCCTATTACTCTTGTCTTTATCCTTATAACTATTATTATTATCGCTATAACCATTATTATTATCGTTATGACTGTTATTATTATCCTTATTGTACTATTACTATCCCTATTACTCTTGTCTTTATCCTTATTACTATTATTATTAAGGCTATAACTATTATTATTATCCTTATTACTATTATTATCGCTATGACTGTTATTATTATCCTTATTCTACTATTACTATCCCTATTACTCTTGTCTCTATCCTTATAACTTTTATTATTATGCTTATTACTATTACTATTATCGCTATAACTATTATTATTATCCTTACTACTATTATTATTATGATTATAACTATTATTATTATCGCTATAACTGTTATTATTATCCTTACTACTATTATTATTATCGCTATGACTGTTATTATTATCCTTATTCTACTATTACTATCCCTATTACTCTTGTCGCTATCCTTATAACTTTTATTATTATGCTTATTACTATTATTATTATCGCTATAACTGTTATTATTATCCTTACTACTATTATTATTATCGCTATGACTCTTATTATTATCCTTATTCTATTATTACTATCCCCATTACTCTTCTCTTTATCCTTATAACTATTATTATTATCCTTATTACTATTATTATTATCGCTATAACTGTTATTATTATCCTTACTACTATTATTATTATCGCTATGACTGTTATTATTATACTTATTCTATTATTACTATCCCTATTACTCTTGTCTTTATCCTTATAACTATTATTGTTATGCTTATTACTATTATTATTAGCACTAAAACTATTATTATTATCGCTATGACTGTTATTATTATCCTTATTGTATTATTAATATCCCTATTACTCTTGTCTTTATCCTTACAACTATTATTATTATGCTTATTACTATTATTATTATCGCTATAACTATTATTATTAAGGCTATAACTATTATTATTATCCTTATTACTATTATTATCGCTATGACTGTTATTATTATCCTTATTCTACTATTACTATCCCCTATTACTCTTGTCTTTATCCTTATAACTATTACTATTTCCCTTATTACTATTATTATTATCATTATAACTGTTATTATTATCCTTATTACTAGTATTATTATCTCTATAACCTATTATTGTTATCATCATTACTATTATTATTATCGCTATGACTGTTATTATTATCCTTATTCTATTATTACTATCAATATTAGTCTTGTCTTTATCCTTATAACTATGATTATCACTATAACTATTATTATTATCGCTATGACTGTTATTATTATCCTTATTCTATTATTACTATCCCTATTACTCTTCTCTTTATCCTTATAACTATTATTATTATCCTTATAACTATTATTATTATCCTTATTACTATTATTATTATCGCTATAAACTGTTATTATTATCCTTATTCTATTATTACTATCCCTATTACTCTTCTCTTTATCCTTATAACTATTATTATTATCCTTATAACTATTATTATTATCCTTATTACTATTATTATTATCGCTATGACTGTTATTATTATACTTATTCTATTATTACTATCCCTATTACTCTTGTCTTTATCCTTATAACTATTATTGTTATGCTTATTACTATTATTATTAGCACTAAAACTATTATTATTAGCACTAAAACTATTATTATTATCCTTACTACTGTTATTATTATCGCTATGACTGTTACTATTATACTTATTCTATTATTACTATCCCTATTACTCTTGTCTTTATCCTTATAACTATTATTGTTATGCTTATTACTATTATTATTAGCACTAAAACTATTATTATTAGCACTAAAACTATTATTATTATCCTTATTACTATTATTATTATCGCTATGACTGTTATTATTATACTTATTCTATTATTACTATCCATATAACTCTTGTCTCTATCCTTATAACTATTATTATTATGCTTATTACTCTTATTATTACCACTATAACTGTTATTATTATCCTTATTACTATTATTATTATCGCTATGACTGTTATTATTATACTTATTCTATTATTACTATCCCTATTAGTCTTGTCTTTACCCTTACAACTATTATTATTATCGCTATAACTACTATTATTATCGCTATGACTGTTATTATTATCCTTATTCTATTATTACTATCCCTATTACTCTTCTCCTTATCCTTATAACTGTTATTACTAACCTTATAACTATTATCATTGTCCTTATTACTATTATTATTATCGCTATAACTGTTATTATTATCCTTATTACTAGTATTATTAGCACTATAACTGTTATGTTTATCCTTATTACTATTATTATTCGCACTATAACTATTATTATTATCCTTATTACTATTATTATTATCGCTATGACTGTTATTATTATACTTATTCTATTATTACTATCCCTATTACTCTTGTCTTTATCCTTATAACTATTATTGTTATGCTTATTACTATTGTTATTAGCACTAAAACTATTATTATTATCCTTACTACTATTATTATTATCGCTATGACTGTTATTATTATCCTTATTCTATTATTACTATCCCTATTACTCTTCTCTTTATCCTTATAACTATTATTATTATCCTTATAACTATTATTATTATCCTTATTACTATTATTATTATCGCTATGACTGTTATTATTATACTTATTCTATTATTACTATCCCTATTACTCTTGTCTTTATCCTGATAATTATTATTATTGCCCTTATTACAATTATTATTATTGCTATAACTATTATTGTTATGCTTATTACTATTATTATTAGCACTAAAAACTATTATTATTAGCACTAAAACGATTATTATTATCCTTATTACTATTATTATTATCGCTATGACTGTTATTATTATCCTTATTGTATTATTAATATCCCTATTACTCTTGTCTTTATCCTTACAACTATTATTATTATGCTTATTACAATTAATATTATCGCTATAACTGTTATTATTATCCTTACTACTATTATTATTATCGCTATAACTGTTATTATTATCCTTATTACTAGTATTATTAGCACTATAACTGTTATGTTTATCCCTATCACTATTATTATTCGCACTATAACTATTATTATTATCCTTATTACTATTATTATTATCGCTATGACTGTTATTATTATACTTATTCTATTATTACTATCCCTACTACTCTTGTCTTTATCCTTATAACTATTATTGTTATGCTTATTACTATTATTATTAGCACTAAAACTATTATTATTATCCTTACTACTGTTATTATTATTCGTATGACTGTTACTATTATACTTATTCTATTATTACTATCCCTATTACTCTTCTCTTTATCCTTATAACTATTATTATTATCCTTATAACTATTATTATTATCCTTATTACTATTATTATTATCGCTATGACTGTTATTATTATACTTATTCTATTATTACTATCCCTATTACTCTTCTCTTTATCCTTATAAACTATTATTATTATCCTTATTACTATTATTATTATCGCTATAACTATTATTATTATCGCTATGACTGTTATCATTATCCTTATTCTATTATTATTTCCCTTATTACTATTATTATTATCGCTATAACTATTATTATTATCCTTATTACTATTATTATCGCTATGACTGTTATTATTATCCTTATTCTACTATTACTATCCCTATTACTCCTGTCTCTATCCCTATAACTATTATTATTATGCTTATTACTATTATTATTAGCACTTTAACTATTATTATTATCCTTATTGCTATTATTATTATCGCTATATCTATTATTATTATCCTTACTACTATTATTATCATCGCTATGACTGTTATTATTATCCTTATTCTATTATTACTATCCCTATTACTCCTGTCTCTATCCTTATAACTATTATTATTATGCTTATTACTATTATTATTAGCACTTTAACTATTATTATTATCCTTATTGCTATTATTATTATCGCTATTACTATTATTATTATCCTTACTACGATTATTATTATCGCTATGACTGTTATTATTATCGTTATTCTATTATTACTATCCCTATTACTCTTGTCTTTATCCTTATAACTATTATTATTTCCCTTATTACTATTATTATTATCATTATAACTGTTATTATTATCCTTATTACTAGTATTATTATCTCCATAACTATTATTGTTATCCTCATTACTATTATTATTATCGTTATGACTGTTATTATTATCCTTATTGTACTATTACTATCCCTATTACTCTTGTCTTTATCCTTATAACTATTATTATTATCCTTATTACTATTATTATTATCGCTATAACTATTATTATTATCGCTATGACTGTTATTATTATACTTATTCTATTATTACTATCCCTATTACTCTTGTCTTTATCCTTATAACTATTATTATTATCCTTATAACTATTATTATTATCCTTATTACTATTATTATTATCGCTATGACTGTTATTATTATACTTATTCTATTATTACTATCCCTATTACTCTTGTCTTTATCCTTATAACTATTATTATTTCCCTTATTACTATTATTATTATCATTATAACTGTTATTATTATCCTTATTACTAGTATTATTATCTCTATAACTATTATTGTTATCCTCATTACTATTATTATTATCGCTATAACTATTATTATTATCCTTATCACTATTATTACTAGCACTGTAACTATTATGTTTATCCTTATTACTATTATTATTATCGCTATGACTGTTATTATTATCCTTATTCTATTATTACTATCCCTATTACTCTTCTCTTTATCCTTATTGCTATTATTATTATCGCTATAACTATTAGTATTATCGCTATGACTGTTATTATTATCCTTATTCTACTATTACTATCCCTACTACTCTTGTCTCTATCCTTATAACTATTATTAATATGCTTATTACTATTATTATTATCGCTATAACTATTATTATTGTCCTTATTACTATTATTATTATCGCTATGACTGTTATTATTATACTTATTCTATTATTACTATCCCTATTACTCTTGTCTTTATCCTTATAACTATTATTGTTATGCTTATTACTATTATTATTAGCACTAAAACTATTATTATTAGCACTAAAACTATTATTATTATCCTTATTACTATTATTATTATTATCGCTATGACTGTTATTATTATACTTATTCTATTATTACTATCCATATAACTCTTGTCTTTATCCTTACAACTATTATTATTATGCTTATAACTATTATTATTATCCTTATTACTATTATTATTATCGCTATGACTGTTATTATTATACTTATTCTATTATTACTATCCCTATTACTCTTGTCTTTATCCTTATAACTATTATTGTTATGCTTATTACTATTATTATGAGCAGTAAAACTATTATTATTATCGCTATGACTGTTATTATTATCCTTATTGTATTATTAATATCCCTATTACTCTTGTCTTTATCCTTACAACTATTATTATTATGTTTATTACTATTATTATTATCGCTATAACTATTATTATTAAGGCTATAACTATTATTATTATCCTTATTACTATTATTATCGCTATGACTGTTATTATTATCCTTATTCTATTATTACTATCCCTATTACTCTTGTCTTTATCCTTATAACTATTATTATTATCGCTATAACCATTATTATTATCGTTATGACTGTTATTATTATCCTTATTGTACTATTACTATCCCTATTACTCTTGTCTTTATCCTTATTACTATTATTATTAAGGCTATAACTATTATTATTATCCTTATTACTATTATTATCGCTATGACTGTTATTATTATCCTTATTCTACTATTACTATCCCTATTACTCTTGTCTCTATCCTTATAACTTTTATTATTATGCTTATTACTATTACTATTATCGCTATAACTATTATTATTATCCTTACTACTATTATTATTATGATTATAACTATTATTATTATCGCTATAACTGTTATTATTATCCTTACTACTATTATTATTATCGCTATGACTGTTATTATTATCCTTATTCTACTATTACTATCCCTATTACTCTTGTCGCTATCCTTATAACTTTTATTATTATGCTTATTACTATTATTATTATCGCTATAACTGTTATTATTATCCTTACTACTATTATTATTATCGCTATGACTGTTATTATTATACTTATTCTATTATTACTATCCCTATTACTCTTGTCTTTATCCTTATAACTATTATTGTTATGCTTATTACTATTATTATTAGCACTAAAACTATTATTATTATCGCTATGACTGTTATTATTATCCTTATTGTATTATTAATATCCCTATTACTCTTGTCTTTATCCTTACAACTATTATTATTATGCTTATTACTATTATTATTATCGCTATAACTATTATTATTAAGGCTATAACTATTATTATTATCCTTATTACTATTATTATCGCTATGACTGTTATTATTATCCTTATTCTACTATTACTATCCCTATTACTCTTGTCTTTATCCTTATAACTATTACTATTTCCCTTATTACTATTATTATTATCATTATAACTGTTATTATTATCCTTATTACTAGTATTATTATCTCTATAACTATTATTGTTATCATCATTACTATTATTATTATCGCTATGACTGTTATTATTATCCTTATTCTATTATTACTATCAATATTAGTCTTGTCTTTATCCTTATAACTATGATTATCACTATAACTATTATTATTATCGCTATGACTGTTATTATTATCCTTATTGTATTATTAATATTCCTATTACTCTTGTCTTTATCCTTACAACTATTATTATTATGCTTATTACTATTATTATTATCGCTATTACTGTTATTATTATACTTATTCTATTATTACTATCCCTATTACTCTTGTCTTTATCCTTAAGACTATTATTGTTATGCTTATTATTATTGTTATTAGCACTAAAACTATTATTATTATCCTTACTACTATTATTATTATCGCTATGACTGTTATTATTATCCTTATTCTATTATTACTATCCCTATTACTCTTCTCTTTATCCTTATAACTATTATTATTATCCTTATAACTATTATTATTATCCTTATTACTATTATTATTATCGCTATGACTGTTATTATTATACTTATTCTATTATTACTATCCCTATTACTCTTGTCTTTATCCTTATAACTATTATTGTTATGCTTATTACTATTATTATTAGCACTAAAACTATTATTATTATCCTTACTACTGTTATTATTATCGCTATGACTGTTACTATTATACTTATTCTATTATTACTATCCCTATTACTCTTGTCTTTATCCTTATAACAATTATTGTTATGCTTATTACTATTATTATTAGCACTAAAACTATTATTATTATCATTATAACTGTTACTATTATCCTTATTACTAGTATTATTATCTCTATAACTATTATTGTTATCCTCATTACTATTATTATTATCGCTATAACTATTATTATTATCCTTATCACTATTATTACTAGCACTATAACTATTATGTTTATCCTTATTACTATTATTATTATTGCTATAACTGTTATTATTATCCTTATTTTATTATTACTATCCCTATTACTCTTCTCTTTATCCTTATAACTATTATTATTATCCTTATAACTATTATTATTATCCTTATTACAATTATTATTATCGCTATAACTATTATTGTTATGCTTATTACTATTATTATTAGCACTAAAACTATTATTATTAGCACTAAAACTATTATTATTATCCTTATTACTATTATTATTATCGCTATGACTGTTATTATTATACTTATTCTATTATTGCTATCCCTATTACTGTTGTCTCTATGCTTATAACTATTATTAATATGCTTATTACTATTATTATTATCGCTATAACTATTATTATTATCCTTACTACTATTATTATTATCGCTATGACTGTTATTATTATCCTTATTCTATTATTACTATCCCTATTACTCTTGTCTTTACCCTTATAACTATTATTATTATCGCTATAACTATTATTATTATCGCTATGACTGTTATTATTATCCTTATTGTATTATTAATATCCCTATTACTCTTGTCTTTATCCTTACAACTATTATTATTATGCTTATTACTATTATATTTATCGCTATAACTGTTATTATTATCCTTACTCATATTATTATTATCGCTATGACTGTTATTATTATACTTATTCTATTATTGCTATCCCCATTACTATTGTCTTTATCCTGATAATTATTATTATTTCCCTTATTACTATTATTATTATCATTATAACTGTTATTATTATCCTTATTACTAGTATTATTATCTCTATAACTATTAATGTTATCCTCATTACTATTATTATTATCGCTATAACTATTATTATTATCCTTATCACTATTATTACTAGCACTATAACTATTATGTTTATCCTTATTACTATTATTATTATTGCTATAACTGTTATTATTATCCCTATTCTATTATTACTATCCCTATTACTCTTCTCTTTATCCTTATAACTATTATTATTATCCTTATAACTATTGTTATTATCCTTATTACTATTATTATTATCGCTATGACTGTTATTATTATACTTATTCTATTATTACTATCCCTATTACTCTTGTCTTTATCCTTATAACTATTATTGTTATGCTTATTACTATTATTATTAGCACTAAAACTATTATTATTAGCACTAAAACTATTATTATTAGCACTAAAACTATTATTATTATCCTTATTACTATTATTATTATCGCTATGACTGTTATTATTATACTTATTCTATTATTACTATCCATATAACTCTTGTCTTTATCCTTATAACTATTATTGTTATGCTTATTACTATTATTATTAGCACTAAAACTATTATTACTAACCTTATTACTATTATTATTATCGCTATGACTGTTATTATTATCCTTATTGTATTATTAATATCCCTATTACTCTTGTCTTTATCCTTACAACTATTATTATTATGCTTATTACTATTATTATTATCGCTATGACTGTTATTATTATCCTTATTCTATTATTACTATCCCTATTACTCTTCTCTTTATCCTTATAACTATTATTATTATCCTTATAACTATTATTATTATCCTTATTACTATTATTATTATCGCTATGACTGTTATTATTATCCTTATTCTATTACTACTATCCCTATTACTCTTCTCTTTATCCTTATAACTATTATTATTATCCTTATTACTATTATTATTATCGCTATAACTATTAATATTATCGCTATGACTGTTATTATTATCCTTATTCTACTATTACTATCCCTACTACTCTTGTCTCTATCCTTATAACTATTATTAATATGCTTATTACTATTATTATTATCGCTATAACTATTATTATTGTCCTTATTACTATTATTATTATCGCTATGACTGTTATTATTATACTTATTCTATTATTACTATCCCTATTACTCTTGTCTTTATCCTTATAACTATTATTGTTATGCTTATTACTATTATTATTAGCACTAAAACTATTATTATTAGCACTAAAACTATTATTATTATCCTTATTACTATTATTATTATTATCGCTATGACTGTTATTATTATACTTATTCTATTATTACTATCCATATAACTCTTGTCTTTATCCTTACAACTATTATTATTATGCTTATAACTATTATTATTATCCTTATTACTATTATTATTATCGCTATGACTGTTATTATTATACTTATTCTATTATTACTATCCCTATTACTCTTGTCTTTATCCTTATAACTATTATTGTTATGCTTATTACTATTATTATTAGCAGTAAAACTATTATTATTATCGCTATGACTGTTATTATTATCCTTATTGTATTATTAATATCCCTATTACTCTTGTCTTTATCCTTACAACTATTATTATTATGCTTATTACTATTATTATTATCGCTATAACTATTATTATTAAGGCTATAACTATTATTATTATCCTTATTACTATTATTATCGCTATGACTGTTATTATTATCCTTATTCTACTATTACTATCCCTATTACTCTTGTCTCTATCCTTATAACTTTTATTATTATGCTTATTACTATTACTATTATCGCTATAACTATTATTATTATCCTTACTACTATTATTATTATGATTATTGCTATTATTATTATCGCTATAACTGTTATTATTATCCTTACTACTATTATTATTATCGCTATGACTGTTATTATTATCCTTATTCTACTATTACTATCCCTATTACTCTTGTCTCTATCCTTATAACTTTTATTATTATGCTTATTACTATTATTATTATCGCTATAACTATTATTATTATCCTTACTACGATTATTATTATCGCTATGACTGTTATTATTATCGTTATTCTATTATTACTATCCCTATTACTCTTGTCTTTATCCTTATAACTATTATTGTTATGCTTATTACTATTATTATTAGCACTAAAACTATTATTATTATCGCTATGACTGTTATTATTATCCTTATTGTATTATTAATATCCCTATTACTCTTGTCTTTATCCTTACAACTATTATTATTATGCTTATTACTATTATTATTATCGCTATAACTATTATTATTAAGGCTATAACTATTATTATTAAGGCTATAACTATTATTATTATCCTTATTACTATTATTATCGCTATGACTGTTATTTTTATCCTTATTCTACTATTACTATCCCTATTACTCTTGTCTCTATCCTTATAACTTTTATTATTATGCTTATTACTATTACTATTATCGCTATAACTATTATTATTATCCTTACTACTATTATTATTATGATTATTACTATTATTATTATCGCTATAACTGTTATTATTATCCTTACTACTATTATTATTATCGCTATGACTGTTATTATTATCCTTATTCTACTATTACTATCCTTATTACTCTTGTCTCTATCCTTATAACTTTTATTATTATGCTTATTACTATTATTATTATCGCTATAACTATTATTATTATCCTTACTACGATTATTATTATCGCTATGACTGTTATTATTATCGTTATTCTATTATTACTATCCCTATTACTCTTGTCTTTATCCTTATAACTATTACTATTTCCCTTATTACTATTATTATTATCATTATAACTGTTATTATTATCCTTATTACTAGTATTATTATCTCTATAACTATTATTGTTATCATCATTACTATTATTATTATCGCTATGACTGTTATTATTATCCTTATTCTATTATTACTATCAATATTAGTCTTGTCTTTATCCTTATAACTATGATTATCACTATAACTATTATTATTATCGCTATGACTGTTATTATTATCCTTATTGTATTATTAATATTCCTATTACTCTTGTCTTTATCCTTACAACTATTATTATTATGCTTATTACTATTATTATTATCGCTATTACTGTTATTATTATACTTATTCTATTATTACTATCCCTATTACTCTTGTCTTTATCCTTAAGACTATTATTGTTATGCTTATTATTATTGTTATTAGCACTAAAACTATTATTATTATCCTTACTACTATTATTATTATCGCTATGACTGTTATTATTATCCTTATTCTATTATTACTATCCCTATTACTCTTCTCTTTATCCTTATAACTATTATTATTATCCTTATAACTATTATTATTATCCTTATTACTATTATTATTATCGCTATGACTGTTATTATTATCCTTATTCTATTATTACTATCAATATTAGTCTTGTCTTTATCCTTATAACTATGATTATCACTATAACTATTATTATTATCGCTATGACTGTTATTATTATCCTTATTGTATTATTAATATTCCTATTACTCTTGTCTTTATCCTTACAACTATTAGTATTATGCTTATTACTATTATTATTATCGCTATTACTGTTATTATTATACTTATTCTATTATTACTATCCCTATTACTCTTGTCTTTATCCTTATAACTATTATTGTTATGCTTATTATTATTGTTATTAGCACTAAAACTATTATTATTATCCTTACTACTATTATTATTATCGCTATGACTGTTATTATTATCCTTATTCTATTATTACTATCCCTATTACTCTTCTCTTTATCCTTATAACTATTATTATTATCCTTATAACTACTATTATTATCCTTATTACTATTATTATTATCGCTATGACTGTTATTATTATACTTATTCTATTATTACTATCCCTATTACTCTTGTCTTTATCCTTATAACTATTATTGTTATGCTTATTACTATTATTATTAGCACTAAAACTATTATTATTAGCACTAAAACTATTATTATTATCCTTACTACTGTTATTATTATCGCTATGACTGTTACTATTATACTTATTCTATTATTACTATCCCTATTACTCTTGTCTTTATCCTTATAACAATTATTGTTATGCTTATTACTATTATTATTAGCACTAAAACTATTATTATTATCATTATAACTGTTACTATTATCCTTATTACTAGTATTATTATCTCTATAACTATTATTGTTATCCTCATTACTATTATTATTATCGCTATAACTATTATTATTATCCTTATCACTATTATTACTAGCACTATAACTATTATGTTTATCCTTATTACTATTATTATTATTGCTATAACTGTTATTATTATTCTTATTTTATTATTACTATCCCTATTACTCTTCTCTTTATCCTTATAACTATTATTATTATCCTTATAACTATTATTATTATCCTTATTACAATTATTATTATCGCTATAACTATTATTGTTATGCTTATTACTATTATTATTAGCACTAAAACTATTATTATTAGCACTAAAACTATTATTATTATCCTTATTACTATTATTATTATCGCTATGACTGTTATTATTATACTTATTCTATTATTGCTATCCCTATTACTCTTGTCTTTATCCTTATAACTATTATTGTTATGCTTATTACTATTATTATCAGCACTAAAACTATTATTATTAGCACTAAAACTATTATTATTATCCTTACTACTGTTATTATTATCGCTATGACTGTTACTATTATACTTATTCTATTATTACTATCCCTACTACTCTTGTCTTTGTCCTTATAACTATTATTGTTATGCTTATTACTATTATTATTAGCACTATAGCTATTATTATTATCCTTACTACTATTATTATCGCTATGACTGTTATTATTATCCTTACTCTACTATTACTATCCCTATTACTCTTGTCTTTATCCTTATAACTATTATTATTATCGCTATAACTATTATTATTATCGTTATGACTGTTATTATTATCCTTATTGTACTATTACTATCCCTATTACTCTTGTCTTTATCCTTATTACTATTATTATTATCGCTATAACTATTATTATTAAGGCTATAACTATTATTATTATCTTTATTACTATTATTATCGCTATGACTGTTATTATTATCCTTATTCTATTATTACTATCCATATAACTCTTGTCTCTATCCTTATAACTATTATTATTATGCTTATTACTATTATTATTACCACTATAACTGTTATTATTATTATCGCTATGACTGTTATTATTATTCTTATTCTATTATTACTATCCCTATTACTCTTGTCTTTATCCTGATAATTATTATTATTTCCCTTATTACAATTATTATTATCGCTATAACTATTATTGTTATGCTTATTACTATTATTATTAGCACTAAAACTATTATTATTATCCTTATTACTATTATTATTATCGCTATGACTGTTATTATTATCGCTATGACTGTTATTATTATACTTATTCTATTATTACTATCCCTATTACTCTTGTCTTTATCCTTACAACTATTATTATTATGCTTATTACTATTATTATTATCGCTATAACTGTTATTATTATCCTTACTAATATTATTATTATCGCTATGACTGTTATTATTATCCTTATTCTATTATTACTATCCCTATTACTCTTGTCTTTATCCTTATAACTATTATTATTTCCCTTATTACTATTATTATTATCATTATAACTGTTATTATTATCCTTATTACTAGTATTATTATCTCTATAACTATTATTGTTATCATCATTACTATTATTATTATCGCTATGACTGTTATTATTATCCTTTTTCTATTATTACTATCCCTATTAGTCTTGTCTTTACCCTTATAACTATTATTATTATCGCTATAACTATTATTATTATCGCTATGACTGTTATTATTATCCTTATTCTATTATTACTATCCCTATTACTCTTCTCTTTATCCTTATAACTGTTATTACTATCCTTATAACTATTACATTGTCCTTATTACTATTATTATTATCGCTATAACTGTTATTATTATCCTTATTACTAGTATTATTAGCACTATAACTGTTATGTTTATCCTTATTACTATTATTATTCGCACTATAACTATTATTATTATTCTTATTACTATTATTATTATCGCTATGACTGTTATTATTATACTTATTCTATTATTACTATCCCTATTACTCTTCTCTTTATCCTTATAACTATTATTATTATCCTTATAACTATTATTATTATCCTTATTACTATTATTATTATCGCTATGACTGTTATTATTATACTTATTCTATTATTACTATCCCTATTACTCTTGTCTTTATCCTTATAACTATTATTGTTATGCTTATTACTATTATTATTAGCACTAAAACTATTATTATTAGCACTAAAACTATTATTATTATCCTTATTACTATTATTATTATCGCTATGACTGTTATTATTATACTTATTCTATTATTACTATCCATATAACTCTTGTCTCTATCCTTATAACTATTATTATTATGCTTATTACTATTATTATTACCACTATAACTGTTATTATTATCCTTATTACTATTATTATTATCGCTATGACTGTTATTATTATTCTTATTCTATTATTACTATCCCTATTACTCTTGTCTTTATCCTGATAATTATTATTATTTCCCTTATTACAATTATTATTATCGCTATAACTATTATTGTTATGCTTATTACTATTATTATTAGCACTAAAACTATTATTATTATCCTTATTACTATTATTATTATCGCTATGACTGTTATTATTATACTTATTCTATTATTACTATCCCTATTACTCTTGTCTTTATCCTTACAACTATTATTATTATGCTTATTACTATTATTATTATCGCTATAACTGTTATTATTATCCTTACTAATATTATTATTATCGCTATGACTGTTATTATTATCCTTATTCTATTATTACTATCCCTATTACTCTTGTCTTTATCCTTATAACTATTATTATTTCCCTTATTACTATTATTATTATCATTATAACTGTTATTATTATCCTTATTACTAGTATTATTATCTCTATAACTATTATTGTTATCATCATTACTATTATTATTATCGCTATGACTGTTATTATTATCCTTATTCTACTATTACTATCCCTATTACTCTTGTCTCTATCCTTATAACTATTATTAATATGCTTATTACTATTATTATTATCGCTATAACTATTATTATTATCCTTACTACTATTATTATTATCGCTACTACTGTTATTATTATCCTTATTCTATTATTACTATCCCTATTACTCTTATCTTTATCCTTATAACTATTATTATTATCGCTATAACTATTATTATTATCGTTATGACTGTTATTATTATCCTTATTGTACTATTACTATCCCTATTACTCTTGTCTTTATCCTTATTACTATTATTATTATCGCTATAACTATTATTATTAAGGCTATAACTATTATTATTATCTTTATTACTAATATTATCGCTATGACTGTTATTATTATCCTTATTCTATTATTACTATCCATATAACTCTTGTCTCTATCCTTATAACTATTATTATTATGCTTATTACTATTATTATTACCACTATAACTGTTATTATTATTATCGCTATGACTGTTATTATTATTCTTATTCTATTATTACTATCCCTATTACTCTTGTCTTTATCCTGATAATTATTATTATTTCCCTTATTACAATTATTATTATCGCTATAACTATTATTGTTATGCTTATTACTATTATTATTAGCACTAAAACTATTATTATTATCCTTATTACTCTTATTATTATCGCTATGACTGTTATTATTATACTTATTCTATTATTACTATCCCTATTACTCTTGTCTTTATCCTTACAACTATTATTATTATGCTTATTACTATTATTATTATCGCTATAACTGTTATTATTATCCTTATTCTATTATTACTATCCCTATTACTCTTGTCTTTACCCTTATAACTATTATTATTATCGCTATAACTATTATTATTATCGCTATGACTGTTATTATTATCCTTATTGTATTATTAATATTCCTATTACTCTTGTCTTTATCCTTACAACTATTATTATTATGCTTATTACTATTATTATTATCGCTATAACTGTTATTATTATCCTTACTACTATTATTATTATCGCTATGACTGTTATTATTATCCTTATTCTACTATTACTATCCCTATTACTCTTGTCTCTATGCTTATAACTATTATTAATATGCTTATTACCATTATTATTATCGCTATAACTATTATTATTATCCTTACTACTATTATTATTATCGCTATGACTGTTATTATTATCCTTATTCTATTATTACTATCAATATTAGTCTTGTCTTTATCCTTATAACTATGATTATCACTATAACTATTATTATTATCGCTATGACTGTTATTATTATCCTTATTGTATTATTAATATTCCTATTACTCTTGTCTTTATCCTTACAACTATTATTATTATGCTTATTACTATTATTATTATCGCTATAACTGTTATTATTATCCTTACTACTATTATTATTATCGCTATGACTGTTATTATTATATTTATTCTACTATTACTATCCCTATTACTCTTGTCTCTATGCTTATAACTATTATTAATATGCTTATTACTATTATTATTATCGCTATAACTATTATTATTATCCTTACTACTATTATTATTATCGCTATGACTGTTATTATTATCCTTATTCTATTATTACTATCCCTATTACTCTTGTCTTTACCCTTATAACTATTATTATTATCGCTATAACTATTATTATTATCGCTATGACTGTTATTATTATCCTTATTGTATTATTAATATCCCTATTACTCTTGTCTTTATCCTTACAACTATTATTATTATGGTTATTACTATTATTATTACCACTATAACTGTTACTATTATCCTTATTACTATTATTATTATCGCTATGACTGTTATTATTATACTTATTCTATTATTACTATCCCTATTACTCTTCTCTTTATCCTTATAACTGTTATTACTATCCTTATAACTATTATTATTATCCTTATTACTATTATTATTATCGCTATGACTGTTATTATTATACTTATTCTATTATTGCTATCCCCATTACTCTTGTCTTTATCCTGATAATTATTATTATTTCCCTTATTACTATTGTTATTATCATTATTACTCTTATTATTATCCTTATTACTAGTATTATTATCTCTATAACTATTATTGTTATCCTCATTACTATTATTATTATCGCTATAACTATTATTATTATCCTTATCACTATTATTACTAGCACTATAACTATTATGTTTATCCTTATTACTATTATTATTATTATCCTTATAACTATTATTATTATCCTTATTACTATTATTATTATCGCTATGACTGTTATTATTATACTTATTCTATTATTACTATCCATATAACTCTTGTCTCTATCCTTATAACTATTATTATTATGCTCATTACTATTATTATTACCACTATAACTGTTACTATTATCCTTATTACTATTATTATTATCGCTATGACTGTTATTATTATACTTATTCTATTATTACTATCCCTATAAGTCTTGTCTTTACCCTTATAACTATTATTATTATCGCTATAACTATTATTATTATCGCTATGACTGTTATTATTATCCTTATTCTATTATTACTATCCCTATTACTCTTCTCTTTATCCTTATAACTGTTATTACTATCCTTATAACTATTATCATTGTCCTTATTACTATTATTATTATCGCTATAACTGTTATTATTATCCTTATTACTAGTATTATTAGCACTATAACTGTTATGTTTATCCTTATTACTATTATTATTCGCACTATAACTATTATTATTATCGCTATGACTGTTATTATTATACTTATTCTATTATTACTATCCCTATTACTCTTCTCTTTATCCTTATAACTATTATTATTATCCTTATAACTATTATTATTATCCTTATTACTATTATTATTATCGCTATGACTGTTATTATTATACTTATTCTATTATTACTATCCCTATTACTCTTGTCTTTATCCTTATAACTATTATTGTTATGCTTATTACTATTATTATTAGCACTAAAACTATTATTATTATCCTTATTACTATTATTAATATCGCTATGACTGTTATTATTATACTTATTCTATTATTACTATCCATATAACTCTTGTCTCTATCCTTATAACTATTATTATTATGCTTATTACTATTATTATTACCACTATAACTGTTATTATTATCCTTATTACTATTATTATTATCGCTATGACTGTTATTATTATTCTTATTCTATTATTACTATCCCTATTACTCTTGTCTTTATCCTGATAATTATTATTATTTCCCTTATTACAATTATTATTATCGCTATAACTATTATTGTTATGCTTATTACTATTATTATTAGCACTAAAACTATTATTATTATCCTTATTACTATTATTATTATCGCTATGACTGTTATTATTATCGCTATGACTGTTATTATTATACTTATTCTATTATTACTATCCCTATTACTCTTGTCTTTATCCTTATAACTATTATTGTTATGCTTATTACTATTGTTATTAGCACTAAAACTATTATTATTATCCTTACTACTATTATTATTATCGCTATGACTGTTATTATTATACTTATTCTATTATTACTATCCCTATTACTCTTGTCTTTATCCTGATAATTATTATTATTTCCCTTATTACAATTATTATTATCGCTATAACTATTATTGTTATGCTTATTACTATTATTATTAGCACTAAAACTATTATTATTAGCACTAAAACTATCATTATTATCCTTATTACTATTATTATTATCGCTATGACTGTTATTATTATCCTTATTGTATTATTAATATCCCTATTACTCTTGTCTTTATCCTTACAACTATTATTATTATCGCTATAACTATTATTATTATCCTTACTACGATTATTATTATCGCCATGACTGTTATTATTATCGTTATTCCATTATTACTATCCCTATAACTCTTGTCTTTATCCTTATAACTATTATTGTTATGCTTATTACTATTATTATTAGCACTAAAACTATTATTATTATCATTATAACTGTTATTATTATCCTTATTACTAGTATTATTATCTCTATAACTATTATTGTTATCCTCATTACTATTATTATTATCGCTATATCTATTATTATTATCCTTATCACTATTATTACTAGCACTATAACTATTATGTTTATCCTTATTACTATTATTATTATTGCTATAACTGTTATTATTATCCTTATTCTATTATTACTATCCCTATTACTCTTCTCTTTATCCTTATAACTATTATTATTATCCTTATAACTATTATTATTATCCTTATTACTATTATTATTATCGCTATGACTGTTATTATTATACTTATTCTATTATTACTATCCCTATTACTCTTGTCTTTATCCTTATAACTATTATTGTTATGCTTATTACTATTATTATTAGCACTAAAACTATTATTATTAGCACTAAAACTATTATTATTACCCTTATTACTATTATTATTATCGCTCTGACTGTTATTATTATACTTATTCTATTATTACTATCCATATAACTCTTGTCTCTATCCTTATAACTATTATTATTATGCGTATTACTATTATTATTACCACTATAACTGTTATTATTATCCTTATTACTATTATTATTATCGCTATGACTGTTATTATTATTCTTATTCTATTATTACTATCCCTATTACTCTTGTCTTTATCCTGATAATTATTATTATTTCCCTTATTACAATTATTATTATCGCTATAACTATTATTGTTATGCTTATTACTATTATTATTAGCACTAAAACTATTATTATTATCCTTATTACTATTATTATTATCGCTATGACTGTTATTATTATCGCTATGACTGTTATTATTATACTTATTCTATTATTACTATCCCTATTACTCTTGTCTTTATCCTTATAACTATTATTGTTATGCTTATTACTATTATTATTAGCACTAAAAGTATTATTATTAGCACTAAAACTATTATTATTATCCTTACTACTGTTATTATTATCGCTATGACTGTTACTATTATACTTATTCTATTATTACTATCCCTATTACTCTTGTCTTTATCCTTATAACTATTATTGTTATGCTTATTACTATTATTATTAGCACTAAAACTATTATTATTATCATTATAACTGTTATTATTATCCTTATTACTAGTATTATTATCTCTATACCTATTATTGTTATCCTCATTACTATTATTATTATCGCTATAACTATTATTATTATCCTTATCACTATTATTACTAGCACTATAACTATTATGTTTATCCTTATTACTATTATTATTATTGCTATAACTGTTATTATTATCCTTATTCTATTATTACTATCCCTATTACTCTTCTCTTTATCCTTATAACTATTATTATTATCCTTATTACAATTATTATTATCGCTATGACTGTTATTATTATACTTATTCTATTATTACTATCCCTATTACTCTTGTCTTTATCCTGATAATTATTATTATCGCTATAACTATTATTGTTATGCTTATTACTATTATTATTAGCACTAAAACTATTATTATTAGCACTAAAACTATTATTATTATCCTTATTACTATTATTATTATCGCTATAACTATTATTATTATCGCTATAACTATTATTATTATCCTTATTACTATTAGTATCGCTATGACTGTTATTATTATCCTTATTCTACTATTACTATCCCTATTACTCTTGTCTCTATCCTTATAACTTTTATTATTATGCTTATTACTATTATTATTATCGCTATAACTATTATTATTATCCTTACTACGATTATTATTATCGCTATGACTGTTATTATTATCGTTATTCTATTATTACTATCCCTATTACTCTTGTCTTTATCCTTATAACTATTATTATTTCCCTTATTACTATTATTATTATCATTATAACTCTTATTATTATCCTTATTACTAGTATTATTAGCACTAAAACTATTATTATTAGCACTAAAACTTTTATTATTATCCTTATTACTATTATTATTATCGCTATGACTGTTATTATTATCGCTATGACTGTTATTATTATCCTTATTCTATTATTACTATACCTATTACTCTTCTGTTTATCCTTATAACTATTATTATTATCCTTATAACTATTATTATTATCCTTATTACTATTATTATTATCGCTATGACTGTTATTATTATACTTATTCTATTGTTACTATCCCTATTACTCTTGTCTTTATCCTTATAACTATTATTGTTATCCTTATTACTATTATTATTATTGCTATAACTGTTATTATTATCCTTATTCTATTATTACTATCCCTATTACTCTTCTCTTTATCCTTATAACTATTATTATTATCCTTATAACTATTATTATTATCCTTATTACAATTATTATTATCGCTATGACTGTTATTATTATACTTATTCTATTATTACTATCCCTATTACTCTTGTCTTTATCCTTATAACTATTATTGTTATGCTTATTACTATTATTATTATCCTTATTACTATTATTATTATCGCTATGACTGTTATTATTATACTTATTCTATTGTTACTATCCCTATTACTCTTGTCTTTATCCTTATAACTATTATTGTTATCCTTATTACTATTATTATTATTGCTATAACTGTTATTATTATCCTTATTCTATTATTACTATCCCTATTACTCTTCTCTTTATCCTTATAACTATTATTATTATCCTTATAACTATTATTATTATCCTTATTACAATTATTATTATCGCTATGACTGTTATTATTATACTTATTCTATTATTACTATCCCTATTACTCTTGTCTTTATCCTTATAACTATTATTGTTATGCTTATTACTATTATTATTATCCTTATTACTATTATTATTATCGCTATGACTGTTATTATTATACTTATTCTATTATTACTATCCCTATTACTCTTGCCTTTATCCTGATAATTATTATTATTGCCCTTATTACAATTATTATTATCGCTATAACTATTATTGTTATGCTTATTACTATTATTATTAGCACTAAAACTATTATTATTATCCTTACTACTATTATTATTATCGCTATGACTGTTATTATTATCCTTATTCTATTATTACTATCCCTATTACTCTTCTCTTTATCCTTATAACTATTATGATTATCCTTATAACTATTATTATTATCCTTATTACTATTATTATTATCGATATGACTGTTATTATTATCCTTATTCTACTATTACTATCCCTATTACTCTTGTCTCTATCCTTATAACTATTATTATTTCCCTTATTACTATTATTATTATCATTATAACTCTTATTATTATCCTTATTACTAGTATTATTAGCACTAAAACTATTATTATTATCCTTATTACTATTATTATTATCGCTATGACTGTTATTATTATCCTTATTCTATTATTACTATCCCTATTACTCTTCTGTTTATCCTTATAACTATTATTATTATCCTTACTACGATTATTATTACCGTTATGACTGTTATTATTATCGTTATTCTATTATTACTATCCCTATTACTCTTGTCTTTATCCTTATAACTATTATTATTTCCCTTATTACTATTATTATTATCATTATAACTCTTATTATTATCCTTATTACTAGTATTATTAGCACTAAAACTATTATTATTAGCACTAAAACTATTATTATTATCCTTATAACTATTATTATTATCGCTATGACTGTTATTATTATCCTTATTCTATTATTACTATCCCTATTACTCTTGTCTTTATCCTTATAACTATTATTGTTATCCTTATTACTATTATTATTATTGCTATAACTGTTATTATTATCCTTATTCTATTATTACTATCCCTATTACTCTTCTCTTTATCCTTATAACTATTATTATTATCCTTATAACTATTATTATTATCCTTATTACAATTATTATTATCGCTATGACTGTTATTATTATACTTATTCTATTATTACTATCCCTATTACTCTTGTCTTTATCCTGATAATTATTATTATTGCCCTTATTACAATTATTATTATCGCTATAACTATTATTGTTATGCTTATTACTATTATTATTAGCACTAAAACTATTATTATTAGCACTAAAACGATTATTATTATCCTTATTACTATTATTATTATCGCTATAACTATTATTATTATCGCTATGACTGTTATCATTATCCTTATTCTATTATTATTTCCCTTATTACTATTATTATTATCGCTATAACTGTTATTATTATCCTTATTACTAGTATTATTAGCACTATAACTATTATGTTTATCCTTATTACTATTATTATTCGCACTGTAACTATTATTATTATCCTTATTACTATTGTTAGTATCGCTATGACTGTTATTATTATACTTATTCTATTATTACTATCCCTATTACTCTTGTCTTTATCCTTATAACTATTATTATTATCCTTATAACTATTATTATTATCCTTATTACTATTATTATTATTATCGCTATGACTGTTATTATTATACTTATTCTATTATAACTATCCCTATTACTCTTGTCTTTATCCTGATAATTATTATTATTTCCCTTATTACAACTATTATTATCGCTATAACTATTATTGTTATGCTTATTACTATCATTATTAGCACTAAAACTATTATTATTAGCACTAAAACGATTATTATTATCCTTATTACTATTATTATTATCGCTATGACTGTTATCATTATACTTATTCTATTATTACTATCCCTATTACTCTTGTCTTTATCCTTATAACTATTATTGTTATGCTTATTACTATTGTTATTATCCTTATTACTATTATTATTATCGCTATGACTGTTATTATTATTCTTATTCTATTATTACTATCCCTATTACTCTTGTCTTTATCCTGATAATTATTATTTATTCCCTTATTACAATTATTATTATCGCTATAACTATTATTGTTATGCTTATTACTACTATTATTAGCACTAAAACTATTATTATTATCCTTATTACTATTATTATTATCGCTATGACTGTTATTATTATCGCTATGACTGTTATTATTATACTTATTCTATTATTACTATCCCTATTACTCTTGTCTTTATCCTTATAACTATTATTGTTATGCTTATTACTATTATTATTAGCACTAAAACTATTATTATTAGCACTAAAACTATTATTATTATCCTTACTACTGTTATTATTATCGCTATGACTGTTACTATTATACTTATTCTATTATTACTATCCCTATTACTCTTGTCTTTATCCTTATAACTATTATTGTTATCCTTATTACTATTATTATTATTGCTATAACTGTTATTATTATCCTTATTCTATTATTACTATCCCTATTACTCTTCTCTTTATCCTTATAACTATTATTATTATCCTTATAACTATTATTATTATCCTTATAACTATTATTATTATCCTTATTACAATTATTATTATCGCTATGACTGTTATTATTATACTTATTCTATTATTACTATCCCTATTACTCTTGTCTTTATCCTTATAACTATTATTGTTATCCTTATTACTATTATTATTATTGCTATAACTGTTATTATTATCCTTATTCTATTATTACTATCCCTATTACTCTTCTCTTTATCCTTATAACTATTATTATTATCCTTATAACTATTATTATTATCCTTATTACAATTATTATTATCGCTATGACTGTTATTATTATACTTATTCTATTATTACTATCCCTATTACTCTTGTCTTTATCCTTATAACTATTATTGTTATGCTTATTACTATTATTATTATCCTTATTACTATTATTATTATCGCTATGACTGTTATTATTATACTTATTCTATTGTTACTATCCCTATTACTCTTGTCTTTATCCTTATAACTATTATTGTTATCCTTATTACTATTATTATTATTGCTATAACTGTTATTATTATCCTTATTCTATTATTACTATCCCTATTACTCTTCTCTTTATCCTTATAACTATTATTATTATCCTTATAACTATTATTATTATCCTTATTACAATTATTATTATCGCTATGACTGTTATTATTATACTTATTCTATTATTACTATCCCTATTACTCTTGTCTTTATCCTTATAACTATTATTGTTATGCTTATTACTATTATTATTATCCTTATTACTATTATTATTATCGCTATGACTGTTATTATTATACTTATTCTATTATTACTATCCCTATTACTCTTGCCTTTATCCTGATAATTATTATTATTGCCCTTATTACAATTATTATTATCGCTATAACTATTATTGTTATGCTTATTACTATTATTATTAGCACTAAAACTATTATTATTATCCTTACTACTATTATTATTATCGCTATGACTGTTATTATTATCCTTATTCTATTATTACTATCCCTATTACTCTTCTCTTTATCCTTATAACTATTATGATTATCCTTATAACTATTATTATTATCCTTATTACTATTATTATTATCGCTATGACTGTTATTATTATACTTATTCTATTATTACTATCCCTATTACTCTTGTCTTTATCCTGATAATTATTATTATTTCCCTTATTACAATTATTATTATCGCTATAACTATTATTGTTATGCTTATTACTATTATTATTAGCACTAAAACTATTATTATTATCCTTATTACTATTATTATTATCCTTATTACTATTAGTATCGCTATGACTGTTATTATTATCCTTATTCTACTATTACTATCCCTATTACTCTTGTCTCTATCCTTATAACTATTATTATTTCCCTTATTACTATTATTATTATCATTATAACTCTTATTATTATCCTTATTACTAGTATTATTAGCACTAAAACTATTATTATTATCCTTATTACTATTATTATTATCGCTATGACTGTTATTATTATCCTTATTCTATTATTACTATCCCTATTACTCTTCTGTTTATCCTTATAACTATTATTATTATCCTTATAACTATTATTATTATCCTTACTACGATTATTATTACCGTTATGACTGTTATTATTATCGTTATTCTATTATTACTATCCCTATTACTCTTGTCTTTATCCTTATAACTATTATTATTTCCCTTATTACTATTATTATTATCATTATAACTCTTATTATTATCCTTATTACTAGTATTATTAGCACTAAAACTATTATTATTAGCACTAAAACTATTATTATTATCCTTATAACTATTATTATTATCGCTATGACTGTTATTATTATCCTTATTCTATTATTACTATCCCTATTACTCTTGTCTTTATCCTTATAACTATTATTGTTATCCTTATTACTATTATTATTATTGCTATAACTGTTATTATTATCCTTATTCTATTATTACTATCCCTATTACTCTTCTCTTTATCCTTATAACTATTATTATTATCCTTATAACTATTATTATTATCCTTATTACAATTATTATTATCGCTATGACTGTTATTATTATACTTATTCTATTATTACTATCCCTATTACTCTTGTCTTTATCCTGATAATTATTATTATTGCCCTTATTACAATTATTATTATCGCTATAACTATTATTGTTATGCTTATTACTATTATTATTAGCACTAAAACTATTATTATTAGCACTAAAACGATTATTATTATCCTTATTACTATTATTATTATCGCTATAACTATTATTATTATCGCTATGACTGTTATCATTATCCTTATTCTATTATTATTTCCCTTATTACTATTATTATTATCGCTATAACTGTTATTATTATCCTTATTACTAGTATTATTAGCACTATAACTATTATGTTTATCCTTATTACTATTATTATTCGCACTGTAACTATTATTATTATCCTTATTACTATTGTTAGTATCGCTATGACTGTTATTATTATACTTATTCTATTATTACTATCCCTATTACTCTTGTCTTTATCCTTATAACTATTATTATTATCCTTATAACTATTATTATTATCCTTATTACTATTATTATTATTATCGCTATGACTGTTATTATTATACTTATTCTATTATAACTATCCCTATTACTCTTGTCTTTATCCTGATAATTATTATTATTTCCCTTATTACAACTATTATTATCGCTATAACTATTATTGTTATGCTTATTACTATCATTATTAGCACTAAAACTATTATTATTAGCACTAAAACGATTATTATTATCCTTATTACTATTATTATTATCGCTATGACTGTTATCATTATACTTATTCTATTATTACTATCCCTATTACTCTTGTCTTTATCCTTATAACTATTATTGTTATGCTTATTACTATTGTTATTATCCTTATTACTATTATTATTATCGCTATGACTGTTATTATTATTCTTATTCTATTATTACTATCCCTATTACTCTTGTCTTTATCCTGATAATTATTATTTATTCCCTTATTACAATTATTATTATCGCTATAACTATTATTGTTATGCTTATTACTACTATTATTAGCACTAAAACTATTATTATTAGCACTAAAACTATTATTATTATCCTTATTACTATTATTATTATCGCTATGACTGTTATTATTATCGCTATGACTGTTATTATTATACTTATTCTATTATTACTATCCCTATTACTCTTGTCTTTATCCTTATAACTATTATTGTTATGCTTATTACTATTATTATTAGCACTAAAACTATTATTATTAGCACTAAAACTATTATTATTATCCTTACTACTGTTATTATTATCGCTATGACTGTTACTATTATACTTATTCTATTATTACTATCCCTATTACTCTTGTCTTTATCCTTATAATTATTATTGTTATGCTTATTACTATTATTATTAGCACTAAAACTATTATTATTATCATTATAACTGTTACTATTATCCTTATTACTAGTATTATTATCTCTATAACTATTATTGTTATCCTCATTACTATTATTAATATCGCTATAACTATTATTATTATCCTTATCACTATTATTACTAGCACTATAACTATTATGTTTATCCTTATTACTATTATTATTATTGCTATAACTGTTATTATTATCCTTATTTTATTATTACTATGCCTATTACTCTTCTCTTTATCCTTATAACTATTATTATTATCCTTATAACTATTATTATTATCCTTATTACAATTATTATTATCGCTATAACTATTATTGTTATGCTTATTACTATTATTATTAGCACTAAAACTATTATTATTAGCACTAAAACTATTATTATTATCCTTATTACTATTATTATTATCGCTATGACTGTTATTATTATACTTATTCTATTATTACTATCCCTATTACTCTTGTCTTTATCCTTATAACTATTATTGTTATGCTTATTACTATTATTATTAGCACTAAAACTATTATTATTATCCTTACTACTGTTATTATTATCGCTATGACTGTTACTATTATACTTATTCTATTATTACTATCCCTATTACTCTTGTCTTTATCCTTATAACTATTATTGTTATGCTTATTACTATTATTATTAGCACTAAAACTATTATTATTATCATTATAACTGTTACTATTATCCTTATTACTAGTATTATTATCTCTATAACTATTATTGTTATCCTCATTACTATTATTATTATCGCTATAACTATTATTATTATCCTTATCACTATTATTACTAGCACTATAACTATTATGTTTATCCTTATTACTATTATTATTATTGCTATAACTGTTATTATTATCCTTATTCTATTATTACTATCCCTATTACTCTTCTCTTTATCCTTATAACTATTATTATTATCCTTATTACTATTATTATTATCGCTATGACTGTTATTATTATACTTATTCTATTATTACTATCCCTATTACTCTTGTCTTTATCCTTATAACTATTATTGTTATGCTTATTACTATAATTATTAGCACTAAAACTATTATTATTAGCACTAAAACTATTATTATTATCCTTATTACTATTATTATTATCGCTATGACTGTTATTATTATACTTATTCTATTATTACTATCCATATAACTCTTGTCTCTATCCTTATAACTATTATTATTATGCTTATTACTATTATTATTACCACTATAACTGTTATTATTATCCTTATTACTATTATTATTATCGCTATGACTGTTATTATTATTCTTATTCTATTATTACTATCCCTATTACTCTTGTCTTTATCCTGATAATTATTATTATTTCCCTTATTACAATTATTATTATCGCTATAACTATTATTGTTATGCTTATTACTATTATTATTAGCACTAAAAGTATTATTATTAGCACAAAAACTATTATTATTATCCTTACTACTGTTATTATTATCGCTATGACTGTTACTATTATACTTATTCTATTATTACTATCCCTATTACTCTTGTCTTTATCCTTATAACTATTATTGTTATGCTTATTACTATTATTATTAGCACTAAAACTATTATTATTATCATTATAACTGTTATTATTATCCTTATTACTAGTATTATTATCTCTATAACTATTATTGTTATCCTCATTACTATTATTATTATCGCTATAACTATTATTATTATCTTTATCACTATTATTACTAGCACTATAACTATTATGTTTATCCTTATTACTATTATTATTATTGCTATAACTGTTATTATTATCCTTATTCTATTATTACTATCCCTATTACTCTTCTCTTTATCATTATAACTGTTATTACTATCCTTATAACTATTATCATTGTCCTTATTACTATTATTATTATCGCTATAACTGTTATTATTATCCTTATTACTAGTATTATTAGCACTATAACTGTTATGTTTATCCTTATTACTATTATTATTCGCACTATAACTATTATTATTATCCTTATTACTATTATTATTATCGCTATGATTGTTATTATTATACTTATTCTATTATTACTATCCAAATTACTCTTGTCTTTATCCTTATAACTATTATTGTTATGCTTATTATTATTGTTATTAGCACTAAAACTATTATTATTATCCTTACTACTATTATTATTATCGCTATGACTGTTATTATTATCCTTATTCTATTATTACTATCCCTATTCGTCTTGTCTTTACCCTTATAACTATTATTATTATCGATATAACTATTATTATTATCGCTATGACTATTATTATTATCCTTATCACTATTATTACTAGCACTATAACTATTATGTTTATCCTTATTAGTATTATTATTATTGCTATAACTGTTATTATTATCCTTATTCTATTATTACTATCCCTATTACTCTTCTCTTTATCCTTATAACTATTATTATTATCCTTATTACTATTATTATTATCGCTATGACTGTTATTATTATACTTATTCTATTATTACTATCCCTATTACTCTTGTCTTTATCCTTATAACTATTATTGTTATGCTTATTACTATAATTATTAGCACTAAAACTATTATTATTAGCACTAAAACTATTATTATTATCCTTATTACTATTATTATTATCGCTATGACTGTTATTATTATACTTATTCTATTATTACTATCCATATAACTCTTGTCTCTATCCTTATAACTATTATTATTATGCTTATTACTATTATTATTACCACTATAACTGTTATTATTATCCTTATTACTATTATTATTATCGCTATGACTGTTATTATTATTCTTATTCTATTATTACTATCCCTATTACTCTTGTCTTTATCCTGATAATTATTATTATTTCCCTTATTACAATTATTATTATCGCTATAACTATTATTGTTATGCTTATTACTATTATTATTAGCACTAAAAGTATTATTATTAGCACAAAAACTATTATTATTATCCTTACTACTGTTATTATTATCGCTATGACTGTTACTATTATACTTATTCTATTATTACTATCCCTATTACTCTTGTCTTTATCCTTATAACTATTATTGTTATGCTTATTACTATTATTATTAGCACTAAAACTATTATTATTATCATTATAACTGTTATTATTATCCTTATTACTAGTATTATTATCTCTATAACTATTATTGTTATCCTCATTACTATTATTATTATCGCTATAACTATTATTATTATCCTTATCACTATTATTACTAGCACTATAACTATTATGTTTATCCTTATTACTATTATTATTATTGCTATAACTGTTATTATTATCCTTATTCTATTATTACTATCCCTATTACTCTTCTCTTTATCATTATAACTGTTATTACTATCCTTATAACTATTATCATTGTCCTTATTACTATTATTATTATCGCTATAACTGTTATTATTATCCTTATTACTAGTATTATTAGCACTATAACTGTTATGTTTATCCTTATTACTATTATTATTCGCACTATAACTATTATTATTATCCTTATTACTATTATTATTATCGCTATGATTGTTATTATTATACTTATTCTATTATTACTATCCAAATTACTCTTGTCTTTATCCTTATAACTATTATTGTTATGCTTATTATTATTGTTATTAGCACTAAAACTATTATTATTATCCTTACTACTATTATTATTATCGCTATGACTGTTATTATTATCCTTATTCTATTATTACTATCCCTATTCGTCTTGTCTTTACCCTTATAACTATTATTATTATCGATATAACTATTATTATTATCGCTATGACTGTTATTATTATCCTTATTCTATTATTACTATCCCTATTACTCTTCTCTTTATCCTGATAATTATTATTATTTCCCTTATTACAATTATTATTATCGCTATAACTATTATTGTTATGCTTATTACTATTATTATTAGCACTAAAACTATTATTATTAGCACTAAAACTATTATTATTATCCTTATTACTATTATTATTATCGCTATGACTGTTATTATTATCCTTATTCTATTATTACTATCCCCATTACTCTTCTCTTTATCCTTATAACTATTATTATTATCCTTATTACTATTATTATTATCGCTATAACTATTAATATTATCGCTATGACTGTTATTATTATCCTTATTCTACTATTACTATCCCTACTACTCTTGTCTCTATCCTTATAACTATTATTAATATGCTTATTACTATTATTATTATCGCTATAACTATTATTATTATCCTTACTACTATTATTATTATCGCTATGACTGTTATTATTATCCTTATTCTATTATTACTATCCCTATTACTCTTGTCTTTATCCTTATAACTATTATTATTATCGCTATAACTATTATTATTATCGTTATGACTGTTATTATTATCCTTATTGTACTATTACTATCCCTATTACTCTTGTCTTTATGGTTATAACTATTATTATTATCCTTATTACTATTATTATTATCGCTATAACTATTATTATTATCGCTATAACTATTATTATTATCCTTATTACTATTATTATCGCTATGACTGTTATTATTATCCTTATTCTACTATTACTATCCCTATTTCTCTTGTCTCTATCCTTATAACTTTTATTATTATGCTTATTACTATTATTATTATCGCTATAACTATTATTATTATCCTTACTACGATTATTATTATCGCTATGACTGTTATTATTATCATTATTCTATTATTACTATGCCTATTACTCTTGTCTTTATCCTTATAACTATTATTGTTATGCTTATTACTATTATTATTAGCACTAAAACTATTATTATTATCATTATAACTGTTATTATTATCCTTATTACTAGTATTATTATCTCTATAACTATTATTGTTATCCTCATTACTATTATTATTATCGCTATAACTACTATTATTATCCTTATCACTATTATTGCTAGCACTATAACTATTATGTTTATCCTTATTACTATTATTATTATTGCTATAACTGTTATTATTATCCTTATTCTATTATTACTATCCCTATTACTCTTCTCTTTATCCTTATAACTATTATTATTATCGCTATGACTGTTATTATTATACTTATTCTATTATTACTATCCCTATTACTCCTGTCTCTGTCCCTATAACTATTATTATTATGCTTATTACTATTATTATTAGCACTTTAACTATTATTATTATCCTTATTGCTATTATTATTATCCTTACTAGTATTATTATCATCGCTATGACTGTTATTATTATCCTTATTCTATTATTACTATCCCTATTACTCCTGTCTCTATCCTTATAACTATTATTATTATGCTTATTCCTATTATTATTAGCACTTTAACTATTATTATTATCCTTATTGCTATTATTATTATCGCTATATCTATTATTATTATCCTTACTACTATTATTATCATCGCTATGACTGTTATTATTATCCTTATTCTATTATTACTATCCCTATTACTGTTCTCTTTATCCTTATAACTATTATTATTATCCTTATAACTATTATTATTATCATTATTACTATTATTATTATCGCTATGACTGTTTTTATTATCCTTATTCTATTATTACTTTCCCTATTACTCTTCACTTTATCCTTATAACTATTATCATTGTCCTTATTACTATTATTATTATCGCTATAACTGTTATTATTATCCTTATTACTAGTATCATTAGCACTATAACTATTATGTTTATCCTTATTACTATTATGATTCGCACTGTAACTATTATTATTATCCTTATTACTATTGTTAGTATCGCTATGACTGTTATTATTATACTTATTCTATTATTACTATCCCTATTACACTTGTCTTTATCCTTATAACTATTATTATTATCCTTATAACTATTATTATTATCCTTATTACTATTATTATTATCGCTATGACTGTTATTATTATACTTATTCTATTATTACTATCCCTATTACTCTTGTCTTTATCCTGATAATTATTATTATTTCCCTTATTACAACTATTATTATCGCTATAACTATTATTGTTATGCTTATTACTATTATTATTAGCACTAAAACTATTATTATTAGCACTAAAACGATTATTATTATCCTTATTACTATTATTATTATCGCTATGACTGTTATTATTATCCTTATTGTATTATTAATATCCCTATTACTCTTGTCTTTATCCTTACAACTATTATTATTATGCTTATTACTATTATTATTATCGCTATAACTATTATTATTATCCTTACTACTATTATTATTATCGCTATGACTGTTATTATTATCCTTATTCTATTATTACTATCCCTATTACTCTTGTCTTTACCCTCATAACTATTATTATTATCGCTATAACTATTATTATTATCGCTATGACTGTTATTATTATCCTTATTCTATTATTACTATCCCTATTACTCTTCTCTTTATCATTATAACTGTTATTACTATCCTTATAACTATTATCATTGTCCTTATTACTATTATTATTATCGCTATAACTGTTATTATTATCCTTATTACTAGTATTATTAGCACTATAACTGTTATGTTTATCCTTATTACTATTATTATTCGCACTATAACTATTATTATTATCCTTATTACTATTATTATTATCGCTATGATTGTTATTATTATACTTATTCTATTATTACTATCCAAATTACTCTTGTCTTTATCCTTATAACTATTATTGTTATGCTTATTATTATTGTTATTAGCACTAAAACTATTATTATTATCCTTACTACTATTATTATTATCGCTATGACTGTTATTATTATCCTTATTCTATTATTACTATCCCTATTAGTCTTGTCTTTACCCTTATAACTATTATTATTATCGATATAACTATTATTTTATCGCTATGACTGTTATTATTATCCTTATTCTATTATTACTATCCCTATTACTCTTCTCTTTATCCTTATAACTGTTATTACTATCCTTATAACTATTATCATTGTCCTTATTACTATTATTATTATCGCTATAACTGTTATTATTATCCTTATTACTAGTATTATTAGCACTATAACTGTTATGTTTATCCTTATTACTATTATTATTCGCACTATAACTATTATTATTATCCTTATTACTATTATTATTATCGCTATGACTGTTATTATTATACTTATTCTATTATTACTATCCCTATTACTCATGTCTTTATCCTTATAACTATTATTGTTATGCTTATTACTAGTGTTATTAGCACTAAAACTATTATTATTATCCTTACTACTATTATTATTATCGCTATGACTGTTATTATTATACTTATTCTATTATTACTATCCCTATTACTCTTGTCTTTATCCTGATAATTATTATTATTTCCCTTATTACAATTATTATTATCGCTATAACTATTATTGTTATGCTTATTACTATTATTATTAGCACTAAAACTATTATTATTAGCACTAAAACTATTATTATTATCCTTATTACTATTATTATTATCGCTATAACTGTTATTATTATCCTTACTACTATTATTATTATCGCTATGACTATTATTATTATCCTTATTCTATTATTACTATCCCCATTACTCTTCTCTTTATCCTTATAACTATTATTGTTATGCTTATTACTATTGTTATTAGCACTAAAACTATTATTATTATCCTTACTACTATTATTATTATCGCTATGACTGTTATTATTATACTTATTCTATTATTACTATCCCTATTAGTCTTGTCTTTACCCTTATAACTATTATTATTATCGCTATAACTATTATTATCATCGCTATGACTGTTATTATTATCCTTATTCTATTATTACTATCCCTATTACTCTTCTCTTTATCATTATAACTGTTATTACTATCCTTATAACTACTATCATTGTCCTTATTACTATTATTATTATCGCTATAACTGTTATTATTATCCTTATTACTAGTATTATTAGCACTATAACTGTTATGTTTATCCTTATTACTATTATTATTCGCACTATAACTATTATTATTATCCTTATTACTATTATTATTATCGCTATGACTGTTATTATTATACTTATTCTATTATTACTATCCCTATTACTCTTGTCTTTATCCTTATAACTATTATTGTTATGCTTATTACTATTGTTATTAGCACTAAAACTATTATTATTATCCTTACTACTATTATTATTATCGCTATGACTGTTATTATTATACTTATTCTATTATTACTATCCCTATTACTCTTGTCTTTATCCTGATAATTATTATTATTTCCCTTATTACAATTATTATTATCGCTATAACTATTATTGTTATGCTTATTACTATTATTATTAGCACTAAAACTATTATTATAAGCACTAAAACTATTATTATTATCCTTATTACTATTATTATTATCGCTATAACTGTTATTATTATCCTTACTACTATTATTATTATCGCTATGACTATTATTATTATCCTTATTCTATTATTACTATCCCCATTACTCTTCTCTTTATCCTTATAACTATTATTGTTATGCTTATTACTATTGTTATTAGCACTAAAACTATTATTATTATCCTTACTACTATTATTATTATCGCTATGACTGTTATTATTATACTTATTCTATTATTACTATCCCTATTAGTCTTGTCTTTACCCTTATAACTATTATTATTATCGCTATAACTATTATTATTATCGCTATGACTGTTATTATTATCCTTATTCTATTATTACTATCCCTATTACTCTTCTCTTTATCATTATAACTGTTATTACTATCCTTATAACTACTATCATTGTCCTTATTACTATTATTATTATCGCTATAACTGTTATTATTATCCTTATTACTAGTATTATTAGCACTATAACTGTTATGTTTATCCTTATTACTATTATTATTCGCACTATAACTATTATCATTATCCTTATTACTATTATTATTATCGCTATGATTGTTATTATTATACTTATTCTATTATTACTATCACTATTACTCTTGTCTTTATCCTTATAACTATTATTGTTATGCTTATTATTATTGTTATTAGCACTAAAACTATTATTATTATCCTTACTACTATTATTATTATCGCTATGACTGTTATTATTATCCTTATTCTATTATTACTATCCCTATTAGTCTTGTCTTTACCCTTATGACTATTATTATTATCGCTATAACTATTATTATTATCGCTATGACTGTTATTATTATCCTTATTATATTATTACTATCCCTATTACTCTTCTCTTTATCCTTATAACTGTTATTACTATCCTTATAACTATTATCATTGTCCTTATTACTATTATTATTATCGCTATAACTGTTATTATTATGTTTATTACTAGTATTATTAGCACTATAACTGTTATGTTTATCCTTATTACTATTATTATTCGCACTATAACTATTATTATTATCCTTATTACTATTATTATTATCGCTATGACTGTTATTATTATACTTATTCTATTATTACTATCCATATAACTCTTGTCTCTATCCTTATAACTATTATTATTATGCTTATTACTATTATTATTACCACTATAACTGTTATTATTATCCTTATTACTATTATTATTATCGCTATGACTGTTACTATTATACTTATTCTATTATTACTATCCCTATTACTCTTGTCTTTATCCTTATAACTATTATTGTTATGCTTATTACTATTATTATTAGCACTAAAACTATTATTATTATCATTATAACTGTTATTATTATCCTTATTACTAGTATTATTATCTCTATAACTATTATTGTTATCCTCATTACTATTATTATTATCGCTATAACTATTATTATTATCCTTATCACTATTATTACTAGCACTATAGCTATTATGTTTATCCTTATTACTATTATTATTATTGCTATAACTGTTATTATTATCCTTATTACTAGTATTATTATCTCTATAACTATTATTGTTATCCTCATTACTATTATTATTATCGCTATAACTATTATTATTAACCTTATCACTATTATTACTAGCACTATAACTATTATGTTTATCCTTATTACTATTATTATTATTGCTATAACTGTTATTATTATACTTATTCTATTATTACTATCCCTATTACTCTTGTCTTTATCCTTATAACTATTATTGTTATGCTTATTACTATTATTATTACCACTATAACTGTTATTATTATCCTTATTACTATTATTATTATCGCTATGACTGTTATTATTATACTTATTCTATTATTACTATCCCTATTAGTCTTGTCTTTACCCTTATAACTATTATTATTATCGCTATAACTATTATTATTATCGCTATGACTGTTATTATTATCCTTATTCTATTATTACTATCCCTATTACTCTTGTCTTTATCCTGATAATTATTATTATTTCCCTTATTACAATTATTATTATCGCTATAACTATTATTGTTATGCTTATTACTATTATTATTAGCACTAAAACTATTATTATTATCCTTATTACTATTATTATTATCGCTATGACTGTTATTATTATCCTTATTCTATTATTACTATCCCCATTACTCTTCTCTTTATCCTTATAACTATTATTATTATCCTTATTACTATTATTATTATCGCTATAACTATTAATATTATCGCTATGACTGTTATTATTATCCTTATTCTACTATTACTATCCCTACTACTCTTGTCTCTATCCTTATAACTATTATTAATATGCTTATTACTATTATTATTATCGCTATAACTATTATTATTATCCTTACTACTATTATTATTATCGCTATGACTGTTATTATTATCCTTATTCTATTATTACTATCCCTATTACTCTTGTCTTTATCCTTATAACTATTATTATTATCGCTATAACTATTATTATTATCGTTATGACTGTTATTATTATCCTTATTGTACTATTACTATCCCTATTACTCTTGTCTTTATGGTTATAACTATTATTATTATCCCTATTACTATTATTATTATCGCTATAACTATTATTATTATCGCTATAACTATTATTATTATCCTTATTACTATTATTATCGCTATGACTGTTATTATTATCCTTATTCTACTATTACTATCCCTATTACTCTTGTCTCTATCCTTATAACTTTTATTATTATGCTTATTACTATTATTATTATCGCTATAACTATTATTATTATCCTTACTACGATTATTATTATCGCTATGACTGTTATTATTATCATTATTCTATTATTACTATGCCTATTACTCTTGTCTTTATCCTTATAACTATTATTGTTATGCTTATTACTATTATTATTAGCACTAAAACTATTATTATTATCATTATAACTGTTATTATTATCCATATTACTAGTATTATTATCTCTATAACTATTATTGTTATCCTCATTACTATTATTATTATCGCTATAACTACTATTATTATCCTTATCACTATTATTACTAGCACTATAACTATAATGTTTATCTTTATTACTATTATTATTATTGCTATAACTGTTATTATTATCCTTATTCTATTATTACTATCCCTATTACTCTTCTCTTTATCCTTATAACTATTATTATTATCCTTATAACTATTATTATTATCCTTATTACTATTATTATTATCGCTATGACTGTTATTATTATACTTATTCTATTATTACTATCATTATTACTCTTGTCTTTATCCTTATAACTATTATTGTTATGCTTATTACTATTATTATTAGCACTAAAACTATTATTATTATCCTTATTACTATTATTATTATCGCTATGACTGTTATTATTATACTTATTCTATTATTACTATCCATATAACTCTTGTTTCTATCCTTATAACTATTATTATTATGCTTATTACTATTATTATTACCACTATAACTGTTATTATTATCCTTATTACTATTATTATTATCGCTATGACTGTTATTATTATCGCTATGACTGTTATTATTATACTTATTCTATTATTACGATCCCTATTACTCTTGTCTTTATCCTTATAACTATTATTGTTATGCTTATTACTATTATTATTAGCACTAAAAGTATTATTATTAGCACTAAAACTATTATTATTATCCTTACTACTGTTATTATTATCGCTATGACTGTTACTATTATACTTATTCTATTATTACTATCCCTATTACTCTTGTCTTTATCCTTATAACTATTATTGTTATGCTTATTACTATTATTATTAGCACTAAAACTATTATTATTATCATTATAACTGTTATTATTATCCTTATTACTAGTATTATTATCTCTATAACTATTATTGTTATCCTCATTACTATTATTATTATCGCTATAACTATTATTATTATCCTTATCACTATTATTACTAGCACTATAGCTATTATGTTTATCCTTATTACTATTATTATTATTGCTATAACTGTTATTATTATCCTTATTACTAGTATTATTATCTCTATAACTATTATTGTTATCCTCATTACTATTATTATTATCCTTATCACTATTATTACTAGCACTATAACTATTATGTTTATCCTTATTACTATTATTATTATTGCTATAACTGTTATTATTATACTTATTCTATTATTACTATCCCTATTACTCTTGTCTTTATCCTTATAACTATTATTGTTATGCTTATTACTATTATTATTACCACTATAACTGTTATTATTATCCTTATTACTATTATTATTATCGCTATGACTGTTATTATTATACTTATTCTATTATTACTATCCCTATTAGTCTTGTCTTTACCCTTATAACTATTATTATTATCGCTATAACTATTATTATTATCGCTATGACTGTTATTATTATCCTTATTCTATTATTACTATCCCTATTACTCTTGTCTTTATCGTGATAATTATTATTATTTCCCTTATTACAATTATTATTATCGCTATAACTATTATTGTTATGCTTATTACTATTATTATTAGCACTAAAACTATTATTATTATCCTTATTACTATTATTATTATCGCTATGACTGTTATTATTATCCTTATTCTATTATTACTATCCCCATTACTCTTCTCTTTATCCTTATAACTATTATTATTATCCTTATTACTATTATTATTATCGCTATAACTATTAATATTATCGCTATGACTGTTATTATTATCCTTATTCTACTATTACTATCCCTACTACTCTTGTCTCTATCCTTATAACTATTATTAATATGCTTATTACTATTATTATTATCGCTATAACTATTATTATTATCCTTACTACTATTATTATTATCGCTATGACTGTTATTATTATCCTTATTCTATTATTACTATCCCTATTACTCTTGTCTTTATCCTTATAACTATTATTATTATCGCTATAACTATTATTATTATCGTTATGACTGTTATTATCATCCTTATTGTACTATTACTATCCCTATTACTCTTGTCTTTATGGTTATAACTATTATTATTATCCTTATTACTATTATTATTATCGCTATAACTATTATTATTATCCTTATTACTATTATTATCGCTATGACTGTTATTATTATCCTTATTCTACTATTACTATCCCTATTACTCTTGTCTCTATCCTTATAACTTTTATTATTATGCTTATTACTATTATTATTATCGCTATAACTATTATTATTATCCTTACTACGATTATTATTATCGCTATGACTGTTATTATTATCATTATTCTATTATTACTATGCCTATTACTCTTGTCTTTATCCTTATAACTATTATTGTTATGCTTATTACTATTATTATTAGCACTAAAACTATTATTATTATCATTATAACTGTTATTATTATCCTTATTACTAGTATTATTATCTCTATAACTATTATTGTTATCCTCATTACTATTATTATTATCGCTATAACTACTATTATTATCCTTATCACTATTATTACTAGCACTATAACTATAATGTTCATCTTTATTACTATTATTATTATTGCTATAACTGTTATTATTATCCTTATTCTATTATTACTATCCCTATTACTCTTCTCTTTATCCTTATAACTATTATTATTATCCTTATAACTATTATTATTATCCTTATTACTATTATTATTATCGCTATGACTGTTATTATTATACTTATTCTATTATTACTATCATTATTACTCTTGTCTTTATCCTTATAACTATTATTGTTATGCTTATTACTATTATTATTAGCACTAAAACTATTATTATTATCCTTATTACTATTATTATTATCGCTATGACTGTTATTATTATACTTATTCTATTATTACTATCCATATAACTCTTGTCTCTATCCTTATAACTATTATTATTATGCTTATTACTATTATTATTACCACTATAACTGTTATTATTATCCTTATTACTATTATTATTATCGCTATGACTGTTATTATTATCGCTATGACTGTTATTATTATACTTATTCTATTATTACGATCCCTATTACTCTTGTCTTTATCCTTATAACTATTATTGTTATGCTTATTACTATTATTATTAGCACTAAAAGTATTATTATTAGCACTAAAACTATTATTATTATCCTTACTACTGTTATTATTATCGCTATGACTGTTACTATTATACTTATTCTATTATTACTATCCCTATTACTCTTGTCTTTATCCTTATAACTATTATTGTTATGCTTATTACTATTATTATTAGCACTAAAACTATTATTATTATCATTATAACTGTTATTATTATCCTTATTACTAGTATTATTATCTCTATAACTATTATTGTTATCCTCATTACTATTATTATTATCGCTATAACTATTATTATTATCCTTATCACTATTATTACTAGCACTATAACTATTATGTTTATCCTTATTACTATTATTATTATTGCTATAACTGTTATTATTATACTTATTCTATTATTACTATCCCTATTACTCTTGTCTTTATCCTTATAACTATTATTGTTATGCTTATTACTATTATAATTACCACTATAACTGTTATTATTATCCTTATTACTATTATTATTATCGCTATGACTGTTATTATTATACTTATTCTATTATTACTATCCCTATTAGTCTTGTCTTTACCCTTATAACTATTATTATTATCGCTATAACTATTATTATTATCGCTATGACTGTTATTATTATCGTTATTCTATTATTACTATCCCTATTACTCTTCTCTTTATCCTTATAACTGTTATTACTATCCTTATAACTATTATCATTGTCCTTATTACTATTATTATTATCGCTATAACTGTTATTATTATGTTTATTACTAGTATTATTAGCACTATAACTGTTATGTTTATCCTTATTACTATTATTATTCGCACTATAACTATTATTATTATCCTTATTACTATTATTATTATCGCTATGACTGTTATTATTATACTTATTCTATTATTACTATCCCTATTACTCTTGTCTTTATCCTTATAACTATTATTGTTATGCTTATTACTATTGTTATTAGCACTAAAACTATTATTATTATCCTTACTACTATTATTATTATCGCTATGACTGTTATTATTATACTTATTCTATTATTACTATCCCTATTACTCTTGTCTTTATCCTGATAATTATTATTATTTCCCTTATTACAATTATTATTATCGCTATAACTATTATTGTTATGCTTATTACTATTATTATTAGCACTAAAACTATTATTATTATCCTTATTACTATTATTATTATCGCTATGACTGTTATTATTATCCTTATTCTATTATTACTATCCCCATTACTCTTCTCTTTATCCTTATAACTATTATTATTATCCTTATTACTATTATTATTATCGCTATAACTATTAATATTATCGCTATGACTGTTATTATTATCCTTATTCTACTATTACTATCCCTACTACTCTTGTCTCTATCCTTATAACTATTATTAATATGCTTATTACTATTATTATTATCGCTATAACTATTATTATTATCCTTACTACTATTATTATTATCGCAATGACTGTTATTATTATCCTTATTCTATTATTACTATCCCTATTACTCTTGTCTTTATCCTTATAACTATTATTGTTATGCTTATTACTATTATTATTAGCACTAAAACTATTATTATTATCCTTATTACTATTATTATTATCGCTATGACTGTTATTATTATCGCTATGACTGTTATTATTATACTTATTCTATTATTACGATCCCTATTACTCTTGTCTTTATCCTTATAACTATTATTGTTATGCTTATTACTATTATTATTAGCACTAAAAGTATTATTATTAGCACTAAAACTATTATTATTATCCTTACTACTATTATTATTATCGCTATGACTGTTATTATTATACTTATTCTATTATTACTATCCCTATTAGTCTTGTCTTTACCCTTATAACTATTATTATTATCGCTATAACTATTATTATTATCGCTATGACTGTTATTATTATCGTTATTCTATTATTACTATCCCTATTACTCTTCTCTTTATCCTTATAACTGTTATTACTATCCTTATAACTATTATCATTGTCCTTATTACTATTATTATTATCGCTATAACTGTTATTATTATGTTTATTACTAGTATTATTAGCACTATAACTGTTATGTTTATCCTTATTACTATTATTATTCGCACTATAACTATTATTATTATCCTTATTACTATTATTATTATCGCTATGACTGTTATTATTATACTTATTCTATTATTACTATCCCTATTACTCTTGTCTTTATCCTTATAACTATTATTGTTATGCTTATTACTATTGTTATTAGCACTAAAACTATTATTATTATCCTTACTACTATTATTATTATCGCTATGACTGTTATTATTATACTTATTCTATTATTACTATCCCTATTACTCTTGTCTTTATCCTGATAATTATTATTATTTCCCTTATTACAATTATTATTATCGCTATAACTATTATTGTTATGCTTATTACTATTATTATTAGCACTAAAACTATTATTATTATCCTTATTACTATTATTATTATCGCTATGACTGTTATTATTATCCTTATTCTATTATTACTATCCCCATTACTCTTCTCTTTATCCTTATAACTATTATTATTATCCTTATTACTATTATTATTATCGCTATAACTATTAATATTATCGCTATGACTGTTATTATTATCCTTATTCTACTATTACTATCCCTACTACTCTTGTCTCTATCCTTATAACTATTATTAATATGCTTATTACTATTATTATTATCGCTATAACTATTATTATTATCCTTACTACTATTATTATTATCGCAATGACTGTTATTATTATCCTTATTCTATTATTACTATCCCTATTACTCTTGTCTTTATCCTTATAACTATTATTATTATCGCTATAAATATTATTATTATCGTTATGACTGTTATTATTATCCTTATTGTACTATTACTATCCCTATTACTCTTGTCTTTATGGTTATAACTATTATTATTATCCTTATTACTATTATTATTATCGCTATAACTATTATTATTATCGCTATAACTGTTATTATTATCCTTACTACTATTATTATTATCGCTATGACTGGTATTATTATCCTTATTCTATTATTACTATCCCTATTACTCTTGTCTTTATCCTTATAACTATTATTATTTCCCTTATTACTATTATTATTGTCATTATAACTGTTATTATTATCCTTATTACTAGTATTATTATCTCTATAACTATTATTGTTATCATCATTACTATTATTATTATCGCTATGACTGTTATTATTATCCTTATTCTATTATTACTTTCCCTATTACTCTTCACTTTATCCTTATAAGTATTATTATTATCCTTATAACTATTATTATTATCCTTATTACTATTATTATTATCGCTATGACTGTTATTATTATACTTATTCTATTATTACTATCCCTATTACTCTTGTCTTTATCCTTATAACTATTATTGTTATGCTTATTACTATTGTTATTAGCACTAAAACTATTATTATTATCCTTACTACTATTATTATTATCGCTATGACTGTTATTATTATCCTTATTCTATTATTACTATCCCTATTACTCTTCTCTTTATCCTTATAACTATTATTATTATCCTTATAACTATTATTATTATCCTTATTACTATTATTATTATCGCTATGACTGTTATTATTATACTTATTCTATTATTACTATCCCTATTACTCTTGTCTTTATCCTTATAACTATTATTGTTATGCTTATTACTATTATTATTAGCACTAAAACTATTATTATTAGCACTAAAACTATTATTATTATCCTTATTACTATTATTATTATGCTTATTCCTATTATTATTACCACTATAACTGTTATTATTATCCTTATTACTATTATTATTATAGCTATGACTGTTATTATTATACTTATTCTATTATTACTATCCCTATTAGTCTTGTCTTTACCCTTATAACTATTATTATTATCGCTATAACTATTATTATTATCGCTATGACTGTTATTATTATCCTTATTCTATTATTACTATCCCTATTACTCTTCTCTTTATCCTTATAACTGTTATTACTATCCTTATAACTATTATCATTGTCCTTATTACTATTATTATTATCGCTATAACTGTTATTATTATCCTTATTACTAGTATTATTAGCACTATAACTGTTATGTTTATCCTTATCACTATTATTATTCGCACTATAACTATTATTATTATCCTTATTACTATTATTATTATCGCTATGACTGTTATTATTATACTTATTCTATTATTACTATCCCTATTACTCTTGTCTTTATCCTTATAACTATTATTGTTATGCTTATTACTATTATTATTAGCACTAAAACTATTATTATTAGCACTAAAACTATTATTATTATCCTTACTACTGTTATTATTATCGCTATGACTGTTACTATTATACTTATTCTATTATTACTATCCCTATTACTCTTGTCTTTATCCTTATAACTATTATTGTTATGCTTATTACTATTATTATTAGCACTAAAACTATTATTATTATCATTATAACTGTTACTATTATCATTATTACTAGTATTATTATCTCTATAACTATTATTGTTATCCTCATTACTATTATTATTATCGCTATAACTATTATTATTATCCTTATCACTATTATTACTAGCACTATAACTATTTTTTTTTATCCTTATTACTATTATTATTATTGCTATAACTGTTATTATTATCCTTATTCTATTATTACTATCCCTATTACTCTTCTCTTTATCCTTATAACTATTATTATTATCGTTATAACTATTATCATTATCCTTATTACTATTATTATTATCGCTATGACTGTTATTATTATACTTATTCTATTATTACTATCCCTATTACTCTTGTCTTTATCCTTATAACTATTATTGTTATGCTTATTACTATTACTATTAGCACTAAAACTATTATTATTATCCTTATTACTATTATTATTATCGCTATGACTGTTATTATTATACTTATTCTATTATTACTATCCATATAACTCTTGTCTCTATCCTTATAACTATTATTATTATGCTTATTATTATTATTATTAGCACTAAAACTATTATTATTATCATTATAACTGTTACTATTATCCTTATTACTAGTATTATTATCTCTATAACTATTATTGTTATCCTCATTACTATTATTATTATCGCTATAACTATTATTATTATCCTTATCACTATTATTACTAGCACTATAACTATTATGTTTATCCTTATTACTATTATTATTATTGCTATAACTGTTATTATTATCCTTATTTTATTATTACTATCCCTATTACTCTTCTCTTTATCCTTATAACTATTATTATTATCCTTATAACTATTATTATTATCCTTATTACAATTATTATTATCGCTATAACTATTATTGTTATGCTTATTACTATTATTATTAGCACTAAAACTATTATTATTAGCACTAAAACTATTATTATTATCCTTATTACTATTATTATTATCGCTATGACTGTTATTATTATACTTATTCTATTATTACTATCCCTATTACTCTTGTCTTTATCCTTATAACTATTATTGTTATGCTTATTACTATTATTATTAGCACTAAAACTATTATTATTATCCTTACTACTGTTATTATTATCGCTATGACTGTTACTATTATACTTATTCTATTATTACTATCCCTATTACTCTTGTCTTTATCCTTATAACTATTATTGTTATGCTTATTACTATTATTATTAGCACTAAAACTATTATTATTATCATTATAACTGTTACTATTATCCTTATTACTAGTATTATTATCTCTATAACTATTATTGTTATCCTCATTACTATTATTACTAGCACTATAACTATTATGTTTATCCTTATTACTATTATTATTATTGCTATAACTGTTATTATTATCCTTATTTTATTATTACTATCCCTATTACTCTTCTCTTTATCCTTATAACTATTATTATTATCCTTATAACTATTATTATTATCCTTATTACTATTATTATTATCGCTATGACTGTTGTTATTATACTTATTCTATTATTACTATCCCTATTACTCTTGTCTTTACCCTTATAACTATTATTGTTATGCTTATTACTATTATTATTAGCACTAAAACTATTATTATTATCCTTATTACTATTATTATTATCGCTATAACTGTTATTATTATCCTTATTCTATTATTACTATCCCTATTACTCTTCTCTTTATCCTTATAACTGTTATTACTATCCTTATAACTATTATCATTGTCCTTATTACTATTATTATTATCGCTATAACTGTTATTATTATCCTTATTACTAGTATTATTAGCACTATAACTGTTATGTTTATCCTTATCACTATTATTATTCGCACTATAACTATTATTATTATCCTTATTACTATTATTATTATCGCTATGACTGTTATTATTATACTTATTATATTATTACTATCCCTATTACTCTTGTCTTTATCCTTATAACTATTATTGTTATGCTTATTACTATTATTATTAGCACTAAAACTATTATTATTAGCACTAAAACTATTATTATTATCCTTACTACTGTTATTATTATCGCTATGACTGTTACTATTATACTTATTCTATTATTACTATCCCTATTACTCTTGTCTTTATCCTTATAACTATTATTGTTATGCTTATTACTATTATTATTAGCACTAAAACTATTATTATTATCATTATAACTGTTACTATTATCATTATTACTAGTATTATTATCTCTATAACTATTATTGTTATCCTCATTACTATTATTATTATCGCTATAACTATTATTATTATCCTTATCACTATTATTACTAGCACTATAACTATTTTTTTTTATCCTTATTACTATTATTATTATTGCTATAACTGTTATTATTATCCTTATTCTATTATTACTATCCCTATTACTCTTCTCTTTATCCTTATAACTATTATTATTATCGTTATAACTATTATTATTATCCTTATTACTATTATTATTAACGCTATGACTGTTATTATTATACTTATTCTATTATTACTATCCCTATTACTCTTGTCTTTATCCTTATAACTATTATTGTTATGCTTATTACTATTACTATTAGCACTAAAACTATTATTATTAGCACTAAAACTATTATTATTATCCTTATTACTATTATTATTATCGCTATGACTGTTATTATTATACTTATTCTATTATTACTATCCATATAACTCTTGTCTCTATCCTTATAACTATTATTATTATGCTTATTATTATTATTATTAGCACTAAAACTATTATTATTATCATTATAACTGTTACTATTATCCTTATTACTAGTATTATTATCTCTATAACTATTATTGTTATCCTCATTACTATTATTATTATCGCTATAACTATTATTATTATCCTTATCACTATTATTACTAGCACTATAACTATTATGTTTATCCTTATTACTATTATTATTATTGCTATAACTGTTATTATTATCCTTATTTTATTATTACTATCCCTATTACTCTTCTCTTTATCCTTATAACTATTATTATTATCCTTATAACTATTATTATTATCCTTATTACAATTATTATTATCGCTATAACTATTATTGTTATGCTTATTACTATTATTATTAGCACTAAAACTATTATTATTAGCACTAAAACTATTATTATTATCCTTATTACTATTATTATTATCGCTATGACTGTTATTATTATACTTATTCTATTATTACTATCCCTATTACTCTTGTCTTTATCCTTATAACTATTATTGTTATGCTTATTACTATTATTATTAGCACTAAAACTATTATTATTATCCTTACTACTGTTATTATTATCGCTATGACTGTTACTATTATACTTATTCTATTATTACTATCCCTATTACTCTTGTCTTTATCCTTATAACTATTATTGTTATGCTTATTACTATTATTATTAGCACTAAAACTATTATTATTATCATTATAACTGTTACTATTATCCTTATTACTAGTATTATTATCTCTATAACTATTATTGTTATCCTCATTACTATTATTACTAGCACTATAACTATTATGTTTATCCTTATTACTATTATTATTATTGCTATAACTGTTATTATTATCCTTATTTTATTATTACTATCCCTATTACTCTTCTCTTTATCCTTATAACTATTATTATTATCCTTATAACTATTATTATTATCCTTATTACTATCATTATTATCGCTATGACTGTTATTATTATACTTATTCTATTATTACTATCCCTATTACTCTTGTCTTTACCCTTATAACTATTATTGTTATGCTTATTACTATTATTATTAGCACTAAAACTATTATTATTATCCTTATTACTATTATTATTATCGCTATGACTGTTATTATTATACTTATTCTATTATTACTATCCATATAACTCTTGTCTCTATCCTTATAACTATTATTATTATGCTTATTACTATTATTATTACCACTATAACTGTTATTATTATCCTTATTACTATTATTATTATCGCTATGACTGTTATTATTATACTTATTCTATTATTACTATCCCTATTAGTCTTGTCTTTACCCTTATAACTATTATTATTATCGCTATAACTATTATTATTATCGCTATGACTTTATTATTATCCTTATTCTATTATTACTATCCCTATTACTCTTCTCTTTATCCTTATAACTATTATCATTGTCCTTATTACTATTATTATTATCGCTATAACTGTTATTATTATCCTTATTACTAGTATTATTAGCACTATAACTGTTATGTTTATCCTTATTACTATTATTATTCGCACTATAACTATTATTATTATCCTTATTACTATTATTATTATCGCTATGACTGTTATTATTATACTTATTCTATTATTACTATCCCTATTACTCTTGTCTTTATCCTTATAACTATTATTGTTATGCTTATTATTATTGTTATTAGCACTAAAACTATTATTATTATCCTTACTACTATTATTATTATCGCTATGACTGTTATTATTATCCTTATTCTATTATTACTATCCCTATTACTCTTCTCTTTATCCTTATAACTATTATTATTATCCTTATAACTATTATTATTGTCCTTATTACTATTATTATTATCGCTATAACTATTATTATTATCCTTACTACGATTATTATTATCGCTATGACTGTTATTATTATCGCTATTCTATTATTACTATCCCTATTACTCTTCTCTTTATCCTTATAACTATTATTATTATCCTTATAACTATTATTATTATCCTTATAACTATTATTATTATCCTTATTACAATTATTATTATCGCTATAACTATTATTGTTATGCTTATTACTATTATTATTAGCACTAAAACTATTATTATTAGCACTAAAACTATTATTATTATCCTTATTACTATTATTATTATCGCTATGACTGTTATTATTATCCTTATTGTATTATTAATATCCCTATTACTCTTGTCTGTATCCTTACAACTATTATTATTATGCTTATTACTGTTATTATTATCGCTATAACTGTTATTATTATCTTTACTACTATTATTATTATCGCTATGACTGTTATTATTATCCTTATTCTATTATTACTATCCCTATTACTCTTGTCTCTATCCTTATAACTTTTATTATTATGCTTATTACTATTATTATTATCGCTATAACTATTATTATTATCCTTACTACGATTATTATTATCGCTATGACTGTTATTATTATCGCTATTCTATTATTACTATCCCTATTACTCTTCTCTTTATCCTTATAACTGTTATTACTATCCTTATAACTATTATCATTGTCCTTATTACTATTATTATTATCGCTATAACTGTTATTATTATCCTTATTACTAGTATTATTAGCACTATAACTGTTATGTTTATCCTTATCACTATTATTATTCGCACTATAACTATTATTATTATCCTTATTACTATTATTATTATCGCTATGACTGTTATTATTATACTTATTCTATTATTACTATCCCTATTACTCTTGTCTTTATCCTTATAACTATTATTGTTATGATTATTACTATTGTTATTAGCACTAAAACTATTATTATTATCCTTACTACTATTATTATTATCGCTATGACTGTTATTATTATCCTTATTCTATTATTACTATCCCTATTACTCTTCTCTTTATCCTTATAACTATTATTATTATCCTTATAACTATTATTATTATCCTTATAACTATTATTATTATCCTTATTACTATTATTATTATCGCTATGACTGTTATTATTATTCTTATTCTATTATTACTATCCCTATTACTCTTGTCTTTATCCTGATAATTATTATTATTTCCCTTATTACAATTATTATTATCGCTATAACTATTATTGTTATGCTTATTACTATTATTATTAGCACTAAAACTATTATTATTAGCACTAAAACTATTATTATTAGCACTAAAACTATTATTATTATCCTTATTACTATTATTATTATCGATATGACTGTTATTATTATCGCTATGACTGTTATTATTATACTTATTCTATTATTACTATCCCTATTACTCTTGTCTTTATCCTTATAACTATTATTGTTATGCTTATTACTATTATTATTAGCACTAAAACTATTATTATTAGCACTAAAACTATTATTATTATCCTTACTACTGTTATTATTATCGCTATGACTGTTACTATTATACTTATTCTATTATTACTATCCCTATTACTCTTGTCTTTATCCTTATAACTATTATTGTTATGCTTATTACTATTATTATTAGCACTAAAACTATTATTATTATCATTATAACTGTTACTATTATCCTTATTACTAGTATTATTATCTCTATAACTATTATTGTTATCCTCATTACTATTATTATTATCGCTATAACTATTATTATTATCCTTATCACTATTATTACTAGCACTATAACTATTATGTTTATCCTTATTACAATTATTATTATTGCTATAACTGTTATTATTATCCTTATTTTATTATTACAATCCCTATTACTCTTCTCTTTATCCTTATAACTATTATTATTATCCTTATAACTATTATTATTATCCTTATTACAATTATTATTATCGCTATAACTATTATTGTTATGCTTATTACTATTATTATTAGCACTAAAACTATTATTATTAGCACTAAAACTATTATTATTATCCTCACTACTGTTATTATTATCGCTATGACTGTTACTATTATACTTATTCTATTATTACTATCCCTATTACTCTTGTCTTTATCCTTATAACTATTATTGTTATGCTTATTACTATTATTATTAGCACTAAAACTATTATTATTATCATTATAACTGTTACTAATATCCTTATTACTAGTATTATTATCTCTATAACTATTATTGTTATCCTCATTACTATTATTATTATCGCTATAACTATTATTATTATCCTTATCACTATTATTACTAGCACTATAACTATTATGTTTATCCTTATTACTATTATTATTATTGCTATAACTGTTATTATTATCCTTATTTTATTATTACTATCCCTATTACTCTTCTCTTTATCCTTATAACTATTATTATTATCCTTATAACTATTATTATTATCCTTATTACAATTATTATTATCGCTATAACTATTATTGTTATGCTTATTACTATTATTATTAGCACTAAAACTATTATTATTAGCCCTAAAACTATTATTATTAGCACTAAAACTATTATTATTATCCTTATTACTATTATTATTATCGCTATGACTGTTATTATTATACTTATTCTATTATTACTATCCCTATTACTCTTGTCTTTATCCTTATAACTATTATTGTTATGCTTATTACTATTATTATTAGCACTAAAACTATTATTATTAGCACTAAAACTATTATTATTATCCTTATTATTATTATTATCGCTATGACTGTTATTATTATACTTATTCTATTATTACTATCCATATAACTCTTGTCTCTATCCTTATAACTATTATTATTATGCTTATTACTATTATTATTACCACTATAACTGTTATTATTATCCTTATTACTATTATTATTATCGCTATGACTGTTATTATTATACTTATTCTACTATTACTATCCCTAGTAGTCTTGTCTTTACCCTTATAACTATTATTATTATCGCTATAACTATTATTATTATCGCCATGACTGTTATTATTATCCTTATTCTATTATTACTATCCCTATTACTCTTCTCTTTATCCTTATAACTGTTATTACTATCCTTATAACCATTATCATTGTCCTTATTACTATTATTATTATCGCTATAACTGTTATTATTATCCTTATTACTAGTATTATTAGCACTATAACTGTTATGTTTATCCTTATCACTATTATTATTCGCACTATAACTATTATTATTATCCTTATTACTATTATTATTATCGCTATGACTGTTATTATTATACTTATTCTATTATTACTATCGCTATTACTCTTGTCTTTATCCTTATAACTATTATTATTATCCTTATTACTATTATTATTATCGCTATAACTATTATTATTATCGCTATAACTATTATTATTATCGCTATAACTATTATTATTATCCTTATTACTATTATTATCGCTATGACTGTTATTATTATCCTTATTCTACTATTACTATCCCTATTACTCTTGTCTCTATCCTTATAACTTTTATTATTATGCTTATTACTATTATTATTATCGCTATAACTATTATTATTATCCTTACTACGATTATTATTATCGCTATGACTGTTATTATTATCGCTATTCTATTATTACTATCCCTATTACTCTTCTCTTTATCCTTATAACTGTTATTACTATCCTTATAACTATTATCATTGTCCTTATTACTATTATTATTATCGCTATAACTGTTATTATTATCCTTATTACTAGTATTATTAGCACTATAACTGTTATGTTTATCCTTATCACTATTATTATTCGCACTATAACTATTATTATTATCCTTATTACTATTATTATTATCGCTATGACTGTTATTATTATACTTATTCTATTATTACTATCCCTATTACTCTTGTCTTTATCCTTATAACTATTATTGTTATGATTATTACTATTGTTATTAGCACTAAAACTATTATTATTATCCTTACTACTATTATTATTATCGCTATGACTGTTATTATTATCCTTATTCTATTATTACTATCCCTATTACTCTTCTCTTTATCCTTATAACTATTATTATTATCCTTATAACTATTATTATTATCCTTATTACTATTATTATTATCGCTATGACTGTTATTATTATTCTTATTCTATTATTACTATCCCTATTACTCTTGTCTTTATCCTGATAATTATTATTATTTCCCTTATTACAATTATTATTATCGCTATAACTATTATTGTTATGCTTATTACTATTATTATTAGCACTAAAACTATTATTATTAGCACTAAAACTATTATTATTAGCACTAAAACTATTATTATTATCCTTATTACTATTATTATTATCGCTATGACTGTTATTATTATCGCTATGACTGTTATTATTATACTTATTCTATTATTACTATCCCTATTACTCTTGTCTTTATCCTTATAACTATTATTGTTATGCTTATTACTATTATTACTAGCACTATAACTATTATGTTTATCCTTATTACTATTATTATTATTGCTATAACTGTTATTATTATCCTTATTTTATTATTACTATCCCTATTACTCTTCTCTTTATCCTTATAACTATTATTATTATCCTTATAACTATTATTATTATCCTTATTACAATTATTATTATCGCTATAACTATTATTGTTATGCTTATTACTATTATTATTAGCACTAAAACTATTATTATTAGCACTAAAACTATTATTATTATCCTTATTACTATTATTATTATCGCTATGACTGTTATTATTATACTTATTCTATTATTACTATCCCTATTACTCTTGTCTTTATCCTTATAACTATTATTGTTATGCTTATTACTATTATTATTAGCACTAAAACTATTATTATTATCCTTACTACTGTTATTATTATCGCTATGACTGTTACTATTATACTTATTCTATTATTACTATCCCTATTACTCTTGTCTTTATCCTTATAACTATTATTGTTATGCTTATTACTATTATTATTAGCACTAAAACTATTATTATTATCATTATAACTGTTACTATTATCCTTATTACTAGTATTATTATCTCTATAACTATTATTGTTATCCTCATTACTATTATTACTAGCACTATAACTATTATGTTTATCCTTATTACTATTATTATTATTGCTATAACTGTTATTATTATCCTTATTTTATTATTACTATCCCTATTACTCTTCTCTTTATCCTTATAACTATTATTATTATCCTTATAACTATTATTATTATCCTTATTACTATTATTATTATCGCTATGACTGTTATTATTATACTTATTCTATTATTACTATCCCTATTACTCTTGTCTTTACCCTTATAACTATTATTGTTATGCTTATTACTATTATTATTAGCACTAAAACTATTATTATTATCCTTATTACTATTATTATTATCGCTATAACTGTTATTATTATCCTTATTCTATTATTACTATCCCTATTACTCTTCTCTTTATCCTTATAACTGTTATTACTATCCTTATAACTATTATCATTGTCCTTATTACTATTATTATTATCGCTATAACTGTTATTATTATCCTTATTACTAGTATTATTAGCACTATAACTGTTATGTTTATCCTTATCACTATTATTATTCGCACTATAACTATTATTATTATCCTTATTACTATTATTATTATCGCTATGACTGTTATTATTATACTTATTATATTATTACTATCCCTATTACTCTTGTCTTTATCCTTATAACTATTA